>APFE031747417.1:167132-231830 GCA_000404065.3 Pinus taeda
TAGTGTCTTGAAGATGAACCACACTGGATGGTTCGAAACGCGTCAATAAGAATATTTTTATGTGATTTTCTCTGAAAGATATTATTAATAAAACTAATTGAATGTTTAGAATAAAGGAAAAACTCTACGAGGTTGAATAAACCATAATTAAATCACACATAAATGCATTCTAAACCATAATATCAAGTCCTTAAGGAGTGGGAGGCTCTTAAGGAGTGGAAGGCTCTAAATGCATTGATATTAAGATTTATTTATTCAATCTATTATTAATTTAGTGTTCGAATAGTCACCATAAACTTGAAATCATGGGATGGAGATGGGGTTTTTCTAGCACTCCAAAGACTCATGGTGAGTTCATCTTGTGTGATGGGATTTATAATTAAATCCCAATGTCTTAGCTTCCCGAAATGCAGATTATGGATTTAATCACTTTTTATTAGTTTTCTAAATCACATCACTTAGTATCTGGAATTGTTTGCGACACTAGTAAAATTTCAAGTAATTTTTCAATTTGGCAATTTTAAAAATTAAGTGGGAATCAATAATGATGTGTAGATTTTAAAATAAGTGGTATTCTATAGTTTAAAAAAAAAACTAGTAAGTAACCATTAACTTTAACTTCTAGAAGGAAAGTTCAAGATGCTAAAAGAGTAAATTACACAAATTTCATTAAAATTGTAAAAGTTTTATTACAATGATATCACTAGAATTTAGTCTTTTTGTTACTTTGAAATTTTAAATCTATTATTTAATTCTATATCAATTATTTAATTAAGATATTGACTCCATCTTCCCTTATAATTCCTAAGGTTAAGAACCCAATTCGCTACTTCAACTTAGATTTCAAATTTAAAGTGTTACAGTCATTACTAGTCAAGGATTCTAGTTAGAAGATTTCCCCTTGGATTTTTTATGGCATAAAAGAGTGGAAAATGGTCGCAATGTTTTGGGCATAGGAATAATCTCATGGCTAGGTTTGAGGGCCTCTAACACCAAACCCCTTATGACAATTCATCCTCTAGAGGGGCATGGCATGTTTGGGCACAATAGGGAAGAGTGTGGATAACCCCCAATAGGCATAGAAGCCAAGAAGATAGTAAGACAAGATATAGAGTAATATGAATATAAAACTAAGACATAGCTTCCAGGGAAGTCTGGAGAAAACTATAGAAAGTTTAAATCAAGGATTAACATTTAGCGAGGGACTCTAGGCAAGGTTTTATAGCCATAAGAAACTAATAAAATCAATACCAATGCACACAACCAAGACCCTCTGTAAACTATGGACTAGAGTCCACCATAGAAAATCTAGAAGATTAAAAGAGGTGAAAGAGATATAGAAGTTGGACATGGAATGAATTAAAAGTCAATGACTAACCCATTAGGCTTGGAAATTCTTCAAGGTTAGGATAAGGTTTCATTGGTCACCTCCCACCCCTCTATGAGCTTCTATCATCATTGTTGCTAACATCTCAAGGGTCACCTCCTTGACCGTAGCCATGTTTCTCCTCACACAGATGTTCAACACTAGGTGCAAGCATTGAAGGCTAGATTCCCAAGAGTAGTACCACCATGTAATACAACTCTCATAGAACCATCATGATAGGAGAAGGTTTTCCCCTATACTAGAGATGAGTCACAATAATTGTCGCATGACATGGGGTGGTGATAGGTGGAGTTAAACTCCATAAAGCATGTATTGTGCTGGAAATATCCCATCTATGGTGATGGAATGTTGTAGGAACTGTAGAAGAGCATGAACATGAGACTACCCAGCTAGGAGCACATCGATAGGAAATATGTTGACATTTTAATATCAAGGGAATGAATACCAGTTAACATGTGTGATTACATGGGGTGGGATAGTGTTAAATTAGAAACTAGGGCCAAACTCCATGTGGGTCAGCTTATTTATGACAACCGATATTTTTATTGGATCCCTCTCATCGAGAGGTGTAAGATTAATCTAAATATCATCCAATTCCGATAAGTATTTATGATGTTATGAATTTATTTATGTTATGGACAAATTGTTAAGTCGACCAGCGTCTTACATAGGTTCAGAAGCCCAATAGACGTGTCTATTCATCACCTATGTTTTTAGTATAAATAAGTGTGGCCTTGAAGTCATTTACACACACCTCTTCATGTGTAGTCTCCTCCTCTCCACATCTGCGTTTTTGGTGAAGGAGAGAGACACCATGTGTGATACGTTGGTCTTCAAGTGGTGCCCTAGTTGTTGTATGTTGCCTTAGCCGCAGAGATTCTTATCAATGGTTTCCAAATCTCTCTTCTAAGTTCACAAAGGGTGAAGTCGAAGCAGAGCATATTATCAAAATGGCATAGCAGAAGTTTCTGATGGCCCATCTAAAGATCACTTCATTGGGAATTTTGGATCTAAGGGTGGAAGGAAAGGCAGATGCCTTGATTGCAATAAGTTCAGCCATCATACGTAGGAGTTGGGACATCTTCAATGATCAAAGGAATGACTGGTAATCCAGGTCATCAAGGAAATGGTCGACTCTTCAAAGAAAGCAAGGAACCCTAAAATCACTTTTATGTACCTGATTGCAAGAAGAATTTGGTGTCCATCTCGGAAATGGAATTCAAAGGTTTCAGGGTGGCACTCATCGATGAAAGTACATGTCTGAGATATACTGAAGGAAAATCTTACAAGGGGACCATTCCACTCCTGTAGTTGGTCCACAGGTTTGGAGCAAACTGTGGAGTTTGAGATTCATGAACTGAATCTCATGTATACAGGTGGAAGAAAGCCTTCTATGGCTTGAAGCAAAACAGCCCAGGCATAGTATGAGAGGGTTGATAGTAGTTTGATGAAGCAGAGATTCACTAGGAGTGAAACCAATCCAAACCATTACCTGATGGTTGTGGATGATAGATCTCTCATACTGGCTCCTATATCTGATAGGTGCAGACCCTATCACTTGAATAAGTAAGAGGGAGTTGGATTCCGGATGTGAAATGATAAATTGCAAGCCTGTGACTACCTCGAGGATCGTAACTTTCAATAAGTTATAATGTCGAACCAGATTTGGGAAAGTTCTTGGTGAACTTCTGTCTGAACATGTGTTTTGCAGTTAGCACGAGGAGCTCATATTTGGTTGAGCCTCACTAGATTGGTGTGAAGAATCTTCTGAGATGTCTTCAGGGCACATTCTCTCATGGATTGAGATACACTGCCGGAAATATGGAACTGCATGATTATTCGAATGTTGATTGGACAGGCAGTGTGGAGGATCACTAGAGCACTTTTCAGTGTTGGCCTCTTTAGATTCTGCTTCAATGAGCAGGAAGAAGAAGTTAGTCGTTATAAGTATTACCGAGACTGGATACATAAATACGAGTATGGCCTCATATGAAGTTGCCTAGTTATGGAAACTCTTCAGTGAGTACACATGATGAATACCATTGTAATTCTTTGTAGCAACCAGAGGTGAGATTTTATTATTGACGAATCCCATATTCAATGATTGATCCAATAGATAGACATCAGATACTGCCTTATCTGGGATATTGTAGGTCGATGAGAAAAGAGGCTCCATCGCACTGAGATGATGTACAGGACGCTACACTTTGTCAGAGCCCTGGGGAAAGATCAAATTTGTGACTTTTCCAAACGACTTGGAGTCGTCGAGAGACCCTTGTAAAATGGTCCTGCATGTTGCATACATTGAGCTCTGGGAGCTCTGGGGGCTTTCGGTTCTTACTGGAGCAACATACCACCATAGGGTGACTCGCCCTTCGCTGGTTGTGCACACTGGGACAAGATGATTCGCTCTCTTTTGGGACAGGATGATTCGCTCCTATGAAACAAGATGATTCACTCTCTTGTGGGACAGGATGATTCACTCTCCTGTGTAGCAAGATGATTAGTTCTCCTATGAGGTCTAGATGATGTGTTCTCCATGACGATTATGTAGTAGGATGATTAGCTCCCTTGTGAAGCTTGGATGATGTGTTCTCCATGGCGATTGTGTAGCAGGATGATTAGTTCTCTTGTGAGGACAAGATTGATTAACTTCTCCTATTGAGGCATCCTACCCATGTACTCTAGGACTCATGGGAAGTACCTCTCATCTGATCAATGAGCAGGGAAATGAGGATATGGACCATAGTAGTACCGATGGATGCATCGTTGTATCTACCGTACTCCCTATGCTAGGATGACTTTCATTGATCTGGGATCAACGATACTGGTCTGGGACCAGTTGTAGGAGTTGTACCTACTATGATGCTGACTTCGGGTCAGTTGAGACTGGTTTGGGACCAGTGGTACATACTCTGAGACTAACTTTGAGTCAGTAGAGTACTGGTCTGGGACCAATGGTAGGAGTTGTACCTACTAAGATGCTGACTTTGGGTCAGTTGAGACTAGTCTAGGACTAGTGGTACATACTCTGAGACTGACTTCGAGTCAGTAGAGTACTATTCTGGGACTAGTTGTAGGAGTTGTGGCTACTATGACGCTGACTTCGGGTCAGTTGAGACTGGTCTGGGACCAGTGGTAGGAGTTGTGCCTACTATGATGGTGACTTCGGGTCGGTTGAGACTAGTCTGGGATCAGTGGTGCATACTCTGAAACTGACTTCAGGTCAGTGAAGGACTAGTCTAGGACTAGTGAGAGTGGTACATACTATGAAGCTGACTTCGGGTTGGTTAAGACTGGTCTGGGACCAATGGTACACACTCTAAGACTAATGATACTGGTCTCGGACTAGTGGTAGGAGTGGTACCCATATGACACTAACTTTGGGTCAGTTGAGACTGGTCTAGGACTAGTGGTACGTACTCTGAGACTAACTTCGGGTCAGTGGATAATGGTATGAGACATTCTCGATCAATCCTTCTTCTTCATAGTTCAGTAGAGCTAAGCTGAGGATAGTAGAGCAAAGAGCTTGGAGAGTTGAGCAGAGCAGAGCAGAGCTAGTAGAGCTGAGTAGGGTAGAGAAGAGCCAGCAAAGCTTAGCAGAGCTAGCAGAGCCAACAAACCAGAGCAGAGCAGAACCAGCAGAGCTAAGCAGAGCAGAGCAAAGCCAGCAGAGCTGAGAAGAGTTGACCAGAGCTGGGCAGATCAGTGCAGGGCACTGATGGCAGAGATAGTATAATCGGACATATGGATCAACGGATGGAATTCTCCCTAGTTGAGAGGGAGTGTTAAATTGGAAACTAGGGCCAAACTCCATGTGGATCAGCTTATTTATGATAGTTGATATTTTTATTGGATCCCTCTCATCGAGAGGTGTAGGACTGATCCAAAGATCATCCAATTTCGATAGGTATTTATGAATTTATGAATTTATTTATGTTATGGACGAATTGTTAAGTCGGCTAGCATCTTACGTAGGCTGAGAAGCCCAATAGATGTGTCTACTCATCATCTACATTTTTAGTATACATAAGTGTGGACTTGAAGTCATTTACACACACCTCTTCATGTGTAGTCTCCTCCTCTCCACGTCTAGGTTTTTGGTGAAGGAGAGAGACACCATGTGTGATACGTTGGTCTTCAAGTAATGCCCTAGATGTTGTATGTTTCCCTAGCTGCATAGATCTGGCCACAGTAAAAGAGGCCTTTCCCTAGCTGCAAAAATCTAGCTGCCGTAAAAGAGGTATCATATGCATCCAAAGGAAAGGTTCTATCCGCATTACTCCATTGTGGAAGAGCCGCAGTCATAACATTGTTCATGAGGAGACCATTATACACTATGCATACATAAGGATATATATACACAGGGCAGACAATACAATGCAGCAAGATCTGTATATGCAATGATACAGTCACATAGGTAATTGCATATGTATATATATACATAGTCAATATAAATATCAACGCACAACTTTCACACTCAGGCAATGCAATGTATATACACACAGAAAATATGCAGATATTCGTGGGCAGTAAGAGTAATCTGGCCGCAATCAAGTTTGAAGTTAAGAACCGCAGGCATGTTGGCCGCAATCATGAAGTGAAACCGCAGGATATGTTGTTCACATCGGTTAAGAACCACAGGCATGTTGGCCGCAATCATGAAGTGAAGTCATAGGCATACCTTGATATGTTTTTCACATAACCACAATCAAGATCTGGTGAGAGCAAATCCCGATGGATCTAACTCACAGTAGTCAAGAAATATGTATATTCTCACTATCGATATCACACTAATCCTAGAGGCATGATCTCAATTATAAAGAGGTCAGAAATGTATGAAAACAGATTACTGTATGACAACATGATTGTGTAGTTTGAGACTGCGTGGAGGATTCCAGAGCTATAGCCTAGCTTCTTTGCTAGGCTGTAAGCCATAGCAAGCAGCTAAGGCCGATACACATATGGTTGTATAATGAAGTAACATAAGGACAATGTTGCAGTATGATGAAGCAACAAGAAGTTATAAGAACATCATGATGCATGGGAAACATGAAGCATAATGATCATGGGCGGCATAGTATGATGCAACATGATGGTGCTACACGGTAAGGTGCAGCAAATGGATGAGATGCAACACTATGATAGGTGAAGAAGTCACCTTAGAGAATCAATCGAAGCAATATGTCTTCAACTGATCTCTACCAATATCTAAAGTCAAAGTGTTGAATTCTATTGTAAATGTACTCTCTCTCTCTCTCTTTCTCTGCTGAACTTTGAAGAACATAAAAGAAGAATTGATCAAGGGTTTCCCCACTTTGGGGTTTGTCCCTAGCTAGCACCACCTCTTGTGTCCTCTTGTCTTGGCTTGTCTTCTGTGATTTTTATTTATTTTCTATCTACAGTTTATCTTAATGCTGATGTGATTGTTAACTGCAAAAATTTAAATAAATTGTTCTAGCATAGAACCTACATAAAATTCAATAGATGGCCATGCCACCCCCCTCTTAAATGCGATGGGATCCATCATAGTGGAAGGACCCCCCCTCCCTTGTTGACATGACTTCCAACATCCCAATTGAGGTTGTTTTTTCTTGATTGAAGATAATTTGAAGTTGCTCCTTCCAATTAGTCCATGCTTCATTAGACCATGTAACTACAAAGTAAAGTTTTTGTTCTTGGCAACCCACATTAGCTCAGAAACCAATTACATTGGTTCTAGACCATCGACAATGGGAATTGATGATTGAAGGAATGGATTGGATTAATATTTGAATGCAAGAGATAAATATCTCTAGTCACCAAATTTTACACAAATTTTTCATTCGAGTCTCATTGTTGTGATAACCAATGAGAATCACCATCCACTTGTAATTTTGAATATCCCTCATTTTTAGTAAGATGCAGATGTGTCTCTAGAGAAAATAAATTTTCTACATTATTATTGTTTATCCCATAATCACTAGTATATACAATTAGTGTGTTTCTTCCACATTCACGAAATATCTAACTATATTTAGATTGTATAGGGTTCCCTTTAGAAGTACCATCAAAATTCAACTTTACAAATCCCATTGGAGGGGTAAAGGCTAAAGGAGAATCATTTATTTTTCTTGGGGTCTTATTTTTTATTTGAGAAATAATAAATGGTGAAAGTTTCAGTTTATTAAGAATCCTTGTCTCATGTTAATCAACTTTCCAATCCTCTTTATTCCAATTCTTTAATAGGATGGCCCCCCTAGCTTTCTTCTTAATGAGTTTCCATACTCTTCCTTCTGCAGTTTCTCTTTGTTTGAATATCCTCCTATGTCTTTCTTTCTAGTTCACATTACAAAGCCTGAAACTATGATCCATGTGTGATTAAGGACTATCTTTTGAAGATTCTTGGTTGTCATTGCTCCATTACTTCTAGAAGGATGTTGTAATTTTGATCTGAGTACCCAAACAAACGTAAGATCTTAGTCTATACTTGATCAACAAAAAGATAGGAATTAAGTAGGTGCTCCATATTATCCTCTTGATTCATACATAGAGGGTAGATAGAAGAATCCTGAAATCCCTTTTTTCTAAATTTGATCCCATGAAAGGATCTTTCTTTCTTCAATTAATCACAAGAATCAGGAAACTTTGGGCCATTGACATTTCATCTATATTTTGTGCCAAAGTGGCTCTTTTGGAAAATTATTATGATTAGCCAACAATGAATAAACCTATTTTATGTTAAAAAATACTTTGGTTTGATACGCAAAATGAATTTTATTCGAACCTTGATCAATATAGATTTTACGGCTTGTATCTCTTGAGCCAGTATTCACTAGGTTTTCATAGCAGGGTGGTTTAGCCAATACTCCACCATCTTCCAGTCTCTCCGTAAAGTAGATCTAGGGGATGGTTCCCAAATGTTTTCTATTGTAGAACAAATTTGAGTTATTGTAAAAGGTTTGAGATCCTGAAATTCCTCTCAGACATCCTAGTAAGGCAATTATTTCCATGCATATTTCTAGAATAATGTCATGTGACCATCACTGATTTCCTAGAAGGCATGTAATGAGGGATACAATTGGCATCCATAATTTCCCCTTTTACCATCATTTTATCATTATTTTCCTAATAGAAGTCACCTGTTTTGTCCATTTTCATCCATCCCTGCCGTATTATTCATTATAGCTATAGTGATTAAATTTAAAGATAAAAAAGACATTATTTTTTCTTTTTCTTTTTTATATAGTTAACAATTTTACAGGCTTTAATGAATGTTGCTTGATTAGGAGTCTCTAGGTATCAAACAAGACACTCATTTCATTGTTTCACGTGTGAGGACAACTTTAGGAAATTTCTTCAACAAATCATGAAGCGAATCAAGTCTTTATTATGGAACTCACGCTGGAGTATTCTTCAATGACACTCAAATCCATACCATTTGTACAACCATACTATTGAGTTTCTCTGTAGCCAAACACATTTCTAAAGAAGTAACTCATTGTTGTTTAAAATTTTGTCAGCAATAATTCGTTTTTATATTATAAATATATTACCTTTTACTGTCATTTACTTTTCTGTTTTTTCCCCTTGGAAAAATTGTAATTTTATTCATGAGACAAAATTACGTGTTGTAGGTAATAAAAAGCATATGCATATGATCTATTCCTGTTTTCATAGAAAAAAAAAAGGGGTACAACTAACCTATTCTTTTCTCCCTTTCATTTTTTCCACTTTTTGCCAACCTCCAGTGTTGGGAGTGGATGTTACAATGGATAGTTGATTTTCATTTGAATTTATGGGATATTATTTGTTAGAATCAAATCCTTTTGATCCATGAGTTCTTTTTTGGCCACTTAGTTCCATTCCTGTTAGTTGGGACTCTTGTTGCTGCAAAGGGCTGTTGGTCCACAAGTTGCAGGGATTGGTGGGAGATTTCTCCTCCTTTCGTGTGTTGTTCTGGACTTTTTAAACATCTGTTTCTACTTTACTTTTTGATTTTTCTTCTTTTTCTGCTTCTTCTTCCAAGGGGTTTATATATTGCTATCCTTTTGGATTTTTCTGTTTCTTCTTGTTCCATTTGGGATTTTTTTTTGCTTGTGGACAAACACTATGGAGGTGGCCTATCTGTAAACATCCATAGCATTGGAAAGTTGTCTTTTCATAATCTAAAGGTTGATTCCACTGTGTATTATTGAAATTCAATGTAATGTTGTTTGGTAGTCCTTGGCTAAGATCTAATTTAATGCATATCCTGGAAAAAGTAAATATTCCCCTTGTAATTTTGTCCCGATCAATCTTTAGGAACTTTCCGAGGGAGTTCCCTATGGCTATTAAAACATTATGATGATAGAAGTGTAATGAAAGGTTGTGCAACCTGACCCAAACTGGAATTTTTTATACCACCATTGTGTTGGCATTGAATTCTGGGAACGAAGCGATCATGAAGATTTCTGCATTGCCCCAAAACCATCATCCCTTATTGAGGATATGTTCCTTTTCTTGAACTGTGGTGAATCTAACTATAAAAAACCCCTTAGGGCATAATTATATTTGACAATTTGGTGACCATGCAGCAAATATCCATTGTTGCAAAACATCATATTTAGGCCAATAGAGATCTGAGTACAAATCATTTACCTCAAGCATTGAGATTGTGAGATCATGAGTCTTAGATTATTTTTCCATGATGTAGGGCCCTAGTAGCTCGAGCAATGTTGCTGGTTTGGTTTATGATTTTTTCTTTCCCTTGACTGCATATTTAAAAGAGTCTATGCTCTTTGACTTGGTTCCAGAGCATCCACCCCACAAAAGCAGATTGATTATGATGATCGAGTCTATGACAATGCCATAATCCTGAAGTGTGTGGTTATCTTGAAGGTTGTGTCCTCAGTAGATCAGATTTTGCCTGCATTTTGGTATACCAAGGTGAGTCTGGATTTCATACCTTAAGTCTTCGATTCTCCTCCCCTTCTAGATCCTCCAACAAATATGCTTGCCTTCCAACATTTTAATGAAAATTTCTATCAAGTCTGCCTCAGTAGAGTGTGGGTCTGTCTAAGAAAGGGCTCGATCTATTCCCAATGCATCCAGATCTGATGGATCTAAGAATATCAGTGCTCTATCTATTTCTTACTTCACCAAATTTGGGCTATCTAATGGATCTGTGCATATCAGTGCTCTGTCTGGTTCTTGCTTCAGCATATCTGGGCTAGCATGCCTGGCATTGTCCTTTGTCATATACCCACCTATGAGTTCTAAGAGGCCTCTTGGGTATGGCCCTACCCACCCCAGTGTTGTGTCTATGCAGATATTATCAACAGAGAGATCCTATTATCGGTTGGGAAACCAATCTGGCTCTCTATTACGTATTATACGCACTGTTTTTGCCATATCAGAAATGGGAATAGGCTCCATGAGGCATAGGAGTGATAGATCTGAGTAAAAAATGCCCAGACAGATGCCCTAGACACTCTCCTGAATTGCCCAGACACCCAAAAAGGATTTTCCTTTGCTCTTTGTCTTAGAGTCGGCCAGTTAGTAGAAGACAAAGAAAAAACATTTGTAGACTACTGGATTTGGCCAGTGCAAGGGTCGATCTCCCATTTGGCTGCCCATATCAAGGATCCCCTGTCCTGATCTATAAGAATCACCTTGTTTCAGGTAGGGAGAGGTCGTCTGTGGCCACTGTGGGGGTTGATCTGCCTCTGGGGGTTCATACTCTGGTTCACGTTGCAACCAGAAGATTGCCTGATTTATCGAGTCACCCTACACATTTTCTGGTATCCTGCATACTCCATTAATGCCCAAATCGGTGGTAGGAAGAGAAACGCCGACACTAAAAGCTTTCTCAGAAACCCTAGCCATTCTCAAATCAATTATCAGTTTCCCTCAGCATATAGCTAAGATTCAATGCCCGTAGAATCATTTACTTTTTAGTTTCCAGATAATACATCCTATTTTATTTAAGCCCACTTTAGTCTATTTAGTCCACAAGGATTGAAATTGGGCCAGAGTAAAGAACTTATGGGAAAAAAATTAAATTAATTTTGTTTCTGGATAAGTTTTGGGACACCAAACTACTAGAACTAAAATAGGATGCCTCCTTTATTACTGGAAAGAACCACTAGAAAAATAACAATCCGTGGTGTTAAAATTTGCATAAAAACTTTGAGAACCAAACTTAGAAGGTTGAGCTTTTTTAGTTGATGTATATCGTTATCTTTTGTTAACAGAAATCACCTATTTGAGCTTTTGAAAGTGTGTAACATGTAAACCACCAACAAACTGTAGAAAAGGGTCACTCTATAGTCATGGTAGCTACATTTTCATTTTGGTATATGTTTTGATGTTTTTGTCTGTTAAATTCATTCATTGTTCATGGTTTTACTGCATATATTATCTAATGCACATGTTCATTTCAATTTATATTTCAAAGATATTGCATCTATTTTTGTACAATAGAATTCAATTTTGTATCCTAATTTCTATTTTATAACATTTTACTTTCAACAAAATACTCTATTTTTTGTTAATGTGATTCATTTAGCTCTAGTTTAATTATACAGCGCCATTTGTAGATCGAATTTCTTTCAATAAATTAGATTTTTATTTTTCTTGTAGTTTTCCTTTGCAATTACTTTATTGTTGTTAGTCACTTTCATAGCTTCTTTTGTTGTTTTAAATTAGCATTGTTCTAGATTGATTTTGTTTTTTTTTTCAATAGGAGCTAATATAGAATTTTAACTACAATGGTTTTCATAAGTTTTCATGTAATTAATAATAATTATTGGAAATAAGTTGTAATTACTTTTCTCACTTCTCGAGCTAGGAATTGCATAAAATCCTAAAATGAATATACTTTGATGAGTGTTTTGTAAATTTTACAACCCCATATTGATATTAAAGTAGGAATTTATCAGATCATGGTAGAAGCCCATCACGTTTTGGCAACATTGCTAGGGAAACAACAAATTTTGGAATATTTTTTATATAAAAAATGGTTATGTGAGTGAATAGAGAACGAATTAGGAGAAAGAGGGATAAGTTGTGATGGTTTATTCAAAAAACCCCTCCAAGACCAATTCCAAAGGAAGAAGTAAAGTAAGAGGATTCCTCTAGCTCAGAAACTTCTGAAGAAAAATCACAAACAATTATCAAGTACGAACCTCCTAAATATAACCTTTGTAGACTAGATATAAAAGAGGAATTAGAACTTCTAGACCTTGAATTAAAGACCATTTATTTCAATATCGGTGATCCCGAGAAAGGAAATAAAAGAGGAATTAGATGGGATGAGCAGGAAGAACCTCCTTTTTCGATAAGGGAAAGTAGAGAGGATGCTAAAATGAAAAATATCAACCCTTCTATTCCTTTAGAATACATGTAATGTGCCCGCCCCACATCCTGAAAATACCACTCATCTAATACTGCTCTAACCCTTAATAATTAATTTTAGAAGTATTAAATTCATTTCTTTGAGCCTGAAACCTATGTTTGGCAACTTAATTAAATATGCAGTGTAGAATATTATGTCATATAAGAAAAACCCTAACTAAGGTTTCAATCAATAATCCACAAATTATAATTCTCATCACACACATATAGATTCAAGATACAAAAATGCCATAATTGTCCAACCTAGGGTTTTCCATCAGAACATGAAAAATCATACAAAAAATACACATAAAACATAATAAGTAACATAACACATGGCATATATAAAAATATAAGTATGCACAATTGATCCAAAATGGATCTTGTAGGTTAAGATGCTCCCATGTAGAAATTTTTTATCGACTTGTGCAGAAAATGGGCAGTCCCAAATCAACCCAAAAAACAATGTCACATTGAAGTGTCTGTCATTCTGAATCTAGTGCTTCTTACAGTTTCTCATTTGGATTGCGAATAATGGAGAAATCATCCGTCAAAGTTTATGAAGCACAGGTGCAAAAGATGGCTTGGCTTGGCTGGCTAGGTGACATTTTTTGCCGATCAACATGCATCAAACTTGCATTTACCGTACATATCTTTAGTCGATGGTAAGATTGTTGGGTTCCTATTCTAGTTGCAGAGCATGGTCGTGATTAGTTTATTGTTGCAAACTTATGATGTCACAACTTTGATGTCTAAAACCATGATGGTAAAGGTTATGTCGAATTTAAGATGCCATATCCAAAGTTTATGTGGCAAGGTGAATGCATATAAAATATGAATCAAATGGTTTATGCACATTAATAAAATTCATAGTGGAATTTTAATAAACACCATCAAACTATATGAAATAGTGTTTTTAAACTATAAGATATAGTTTTTCAACTATTGTGAAATGTCGCTTTTATAAGGTAAATGCATTATTGTTGCATTATATTTGTATTGCAAATCCACGACATTACCTAAAGATGAAGCATACGATTATATCCACGTAGCTGGACAGTCAGAACAACATGCCATGAAAGCGTCAGAGCACAAAACCGCCGATTCGTCAGAGCAGGAGACTGAGGTGCTATGTCATATGTCAAGGTTCCAAGTCTAGGTTCCACCAGTTGAAGTTCAAAGCCTATCTGCGATGGTCATGGTCGACTCCACCTGGGAGCGGGTCAAGACCACGTCATATTCGAAGTTCCATCGGAGTCAAGGTTTCGGGCCAGCGCAATGGTTTCATTAAACGGTCAGTGTGAAATATGGGAGTTGTCACAAGGTGGGTCAATCCCATGTGGTTTTGACTACCCACTCTAACTGTTGTCATAAACCACATATGTCGGTGCCCAAGTGAGCGGAGTTTTTGCTTGGGGTTTAACTTAACTCCAGTTCCATTTAAACATGGATTTTTATGCTATGTAATGGGGTTTGGGGTTGTGCACATATGGCCACACTCCAACCCACCAATGTTACATTTTACACAGAGATAACCGATAAAGGATAAGGGATTCCACCAGTCACATAGCAAATAGTTAAGCCTTCCACGCCATCTACAAACTGCAAGCATATTACTGTTATTCCTAAAGTCTAATTTTGGGTTTTGTTATTAAAAAAAAATAACTTTCGTTTGTGCTAGGCATTATGGCCGAGACTTTAGAGAAGTCAACCATAATGTGGCTTCATGTCATTTATATATATTTTGAAAATCATGGCATTGATACCATTCGAAATACCTTGAAGTTAAGGAGCTATATTATGATATAGTTTGTTAAAACTAAGTGCATAATATATTTGCACCAAGCCATTGTATTGGCTAGCTTCTAAGTTTCTTAAAACAAACGGAGTTGTCTATAATGCGACTTTTTGGAGATTCCGGTGACGGAATCCGGCGGCAGAAATGAGGTTAAATCTTGATTTTTAGCAGTTAAAATGGTTTTTTAACTGCATATTTGGATTCAGCGCCCTGAAAAACCCCTGGGAGCCATTGATTGTGCAGAAACTAGCTATCAAACATGAGATTCCAATGAATTGCTGCCATATTTTGACCGGAAAAATCCGCCGGAAAAGCTTTCAAAAAGTCGCATTATAGACTACTGCAAAACAAACTATGCTAAATGTAGCATTCATCCATCCTGTAAATGCTTTAAATGTTTTAAGCATAGGGGACACTTGTGGGATCACATATTCAGTGTGAGAGTTCTTCTTGAAGCTTTTCAAGAAGGCAACATAGGATGCAACATATTCAATTCAAATACAAGTGTTGAAGTTTAGATTTGAGCACAGAAGGTAGAGAACCATTGTGTCGAATCAAGGCATAGAGAAGCATGAAGTCATAAGCTAGTCAGTTTTGGGCTTTCCGGTGTCATACGAAAACCAAATGGGGTGATTTAAAAGCCTAGATAGTGGTTTCAAGGCACTCCGGAGACACTGACAGGGTCCTTTCGGCAAATGAAACAACTGAAATTCCAGATTTCAATAAAAAGACAATCTCACTCCTATGTCAAATTAAGGGAGGTTTGATTTTTATTCTCGTTGCTATTGATATATTCTAGTTTTCAATAGAGGTTTGAGTCTATAATTTAAGACTCTTTTGTTTTGTTCTAATTGAAAAATTCACAGGTAGAATGTCCATGCGAAGTTGTGAGATCTCTCTGTCCAAGAGCATTTCTATTCTGGGGAAATAGTCGCAACTCTGGCAGCAAATGTAGCATACCTCTTATTCACTAAATACGAGCAGCCTAACCTTTTGCACACGGTGCAGAAACATAGCCTAGGAGGGGTGAACGCCATCATCAACATCAGCGTTTCTATCTTGTTGATTTGCATAACTTATGTTTAAATTTTTTATAGTTAATTTCATTGTGATGGAGTCATTCATAATGAAAAACTAGTTAACAGAGTTGCATGAAGAATCACTTAATTATTCTTTCCAAGAAGAGAAAGAACGATCTAATTTTCCACATTTCAGATCATATTTTGCTACCAGAGGAGGTTCTGCTCCAGTGCAACAATGGAAAAGAGTTCAAAGCAGCTCTAGCAGGAGAACGATTCTTTGCAGTAGATGGTAGAATCTCTCGAGGAAGACAACCAAAAACTCTAGACAAAGATTGAAGCTTTGAAAAATGATGTCTTGCAGCAAATGGTGAAATCCTTGGAGGAAGACAAGTAGAAACTTGAGGCAGAGATTGAAGCATTGCAAAAGAGTTGAAGGATAAATAGTACTTCAGTTCACAGTTCATCCACTGAAAGGACAAAGGAGGTCTCACCTCTTCATCTGGATGATGAAAATAGTACATCGTTATCCACAATTGCAAAAATTCAGTCAATAGAAGAAGCTATCGAAAGTTTTTCCTCACCTTCTAAGGAAACTTCTTATGCACCAGCCTCACCCAGAAAAGACTTGGAGAAGAAAAAGTCTTTCAGTAAGCAGGAAATTGGGGCATTTGAAAAACATACCAAAGGAATGGGTAAGAAACTCATGGAGAAGATGGGTTACAAGGAAGGAAAAGTTCTTGGCAAGCAAGGCTAGGGTAGACTTCAGCTGATTTTAGTATAGGAGAGGCTAAAGTATGAAGGCTTAGGCTTCAACCAATCGATATGTGACTACTGTAGGAAGAGCGGTCACATTGCAGATCGATGTTGGTCTCTACATCCTGAACTGTTGCTGAAAATGCTGGAGGACCGAAAAGGTAAGCTACTGAATCAATCAAGCAGCGCTTCGAAAGTTGAGTCCTCTAGTCAAAACTTTATGTTAAAAGTTATCAAGAGGATTTATCCATGTACCTTTTGTGGTATTCATTCACATTGTGTAGAAGAATGCTGGAAGAAGAAGGCATTCAGCAAAAGGTGGGTGTAGTAAGGACTAAACCATGTACAGATGATGTAGCATTGCAAGTAAAGAAGCGTCCAAGGAAATTTTTACTGTAGTAAGACAAGGACTCCCCATTGTCCAGAAAAAGTATGAGAAAGTCTAATAAAAAGGCAGCTAGCACAAACTTTGAAGAATGAGTTTGTTGACATTTCAAGATGAAAGGGAATTCGATGATAAAATGTCTGATGCTACCTTGACAGACAACATCAACATCAAAAGAGTAAAAGCACTTGGAGCCGAGGAATGCAAGTCTTTATATTTGAACAAGAAAGGTTTCATGCTTTATATAAAAGGTGTCTGTAAAATTTTCAGTAGACCTAGCCAAGTCTATAACTAGGATCTAGATGCTTTTTGTAACTAATGCATTTTTACTATCTTTATATGCAGGAACGCGAATTGGATGATTCTTATTCAATCAATAGGACAACAACAACCAGTAAAGGAAAGGAGACACTATCGTAAGCATGGAAGAAAGCAGAAGACTAGGAGGACCAATGCTATTTGATGACAAAATCAGATCGAGTGTTGCGAAATCCTTAGGATCCATTGATCCTGATGATTCACTTCTATCTATTTACTTTTCCAAATTTTATATAAAGCCGTAAGGAGAATTGAACGAGTAGTGGAGGAATTCGCAGGTTGTAACTATTCTTTTTGAACATATAATATTGTCATATCGGTGATGTTGTAACTTTGTTATTGATTTTAGTGAAGAAGACTATGTTTAATTCATAATCTTATTTTGAATATCTAACAGCGGGGACTTCTGGAGACGTTAGGCCTAGTCAATAGAAAATCTACTTCTTCAATTGTATTATAGTCATTTTTGTTTATTCTTCACTGTTTATTATTGTTAGGTTGAAAAGTTAATGTCATTCTGATTACTGTGAGGATTGATAATTCTTATTTGCATTTGTTGTTCAATCAAGATTCTAGATTTACCTTTGCGATTATATATGCGTGATTCTCTTTATTGAATTGGTTATGTTAATTACAAATTTTTGTTCATTCTAAGGTAATGCTATCATAGATTTCAAATCTAGAGTGATTGCTTTCCATCAGATGTTTATATGGTTATTTCTCTTCAATTATCATAGCTTTCCTTCATGTTAAATGAGTTAGTTTCAATACTAGTTTGGTTCTCAAGTGTGATTCTTTCTATTTTCATTCTGATTCAGTTGCTTGTAGAATAGATTAAGTAGCTTTGAAAGTGTGTTATGAATTCCCTTCAAAAGCGTTTGGATTGAATTTAGAGAAATACTCATTAGTAATTGAAACTATACCCACATAAATTGACCTCTAAATTCACTGCATATATAGTGCTGACACTCTTGGAATAAAAAGACTTGCCCTAGGCTGATAATGAATGTAGGTATTAAGATTTCTTGTAATAAGACATCTTAGTGCACCAACATTTTGGCATCGTTTCTGGGGAGAGTGTTTCAAAGTCATTACCTTTTATCTTTCTATAAGAGAATTGGGTTTTAAAAATGAGAGGTAAGAACCTATGTGACCAGCAAGTAAAGTGATTTCTCATCAACCCACTTTTAAGTAAAAGCATAGAGGTTAAATAGGAATAGTTTTTTTTATGAATGACTAGGAATAAAAAGATAGAAAAAGATCAGAACCTCCCACCTAAATCCACAAAACCCAAGGGATCACTAATCCTTGGGAGAACAACTTTTATAGATGAAATCATAAGAAATGTAGAGTCTCAAGCATCAGTAGGACTCCAGACTGTGTTTGGGAAAACCCCTACTATAATCCCTCAGGCATAAGGCTCACCATCTACAGCCTATGATGAGATTATAGCCAAATTGGAGGATCTAAATGAAGTTTTCAGGTTACAACAAATTTACATTTTCATTCTCTACAAGAGGGAAAATCGTAAAAGTTAAGAGAAGGAGAGGGAGAAACCAGTGGTACTCCTAAGGTAGGACCCCAGCTATCTGAGCAAGGATATCCTGTAATCCGAGATCCAGGCAGTGTTGCAAAACTAACTTGGATTGCGAATCCTTTGCTTACTCAAATAGCACCCCCTGAAATCCCTAAAGGATATTGGCACATTTTTGACCAAATGGAAAATCTACCACCTCAAGGTCAGACCTTGACATTGGAATAACCCATAGTCAACCAAGTGGCCAATGCCCTAATGAAAGCTATTCCCTTGCAAAGCATCCCAACTTTTCATGGGATGATCACAAAGGATCTGAATGGCTTCTTATTCGAGTTTAATGTCCTCTGTAGAGGATATGACTATACCACCGACCATCAAAAACTAAAATTGTTCCCTTCTACTCTAAAAGGAGCAGCTTTGAGGTGGTTCATGGGTCTATGTGGATGTACTAGTAACTCTTGGGATGACATGAAAACTTATTTCCTCACAAGATACTAGGAATTTTGCAGGACTAGGGAATTAAAAGATGAAATCATTAAGATGGTTGCAAAGGATAATGAAACTTTAGAAGAATATGTCGAACGGTTTCACTATAATTTGCAAAGATCCCCTCACACCACTTTACCAAAAGAAGTCTCGAGAGCTATCTTAATTAACGGAATGATAGAAGAGTGGATAGAAACTATAAATTTGATGGGGAAATGAGATGTTTCTCAATAAGATTATGATGAATCATTCACTTGTGTATCGGTTGTTCGTGATGAAGCACACACACAAGGTCAGGAAGCTAAGATCCTATAACTAGAGGAAGAAAACCACACAATGGGGGCATAACAAGAATGGAAATCGGCAACCTCTTGGAATACTTCAAGATGGACATCCTGGGCACCCTTACAATGCACCTGGACATCCTACACACTAAACAAAAACAAGCATTAGAAGAACAGAATTTGGTTGTTTTCTGCCCATGCTGCCGGAAGAAGCACAACCAACGGGAGTGTCCATTGGACATGGTCCATACATTTTCCATCCGTACCAAGGATCACACCACTGAACAATGGCCATCACTTCCACGGCTAAAAGCAATTTTCAAAGGAGCAAAAAAAGAGATAGAGCCCGTATACTTAATGAACCAGCATCGATAGTGGCAGGCCAAACCCATAAGTATGTCACAAGACGCATCCTAGTTCTTTCCTTCTTCAACATTTAATCAACAATAAAACCTTGGGGCAACATGGCAAGGAAAATCACCTTACTCGAATTGGTAATCCTAGCCATTCCCTATGACATCTTGGCCAACTCAGTCCTTTCTAGGTAATGGCTAGCCAAATTCTCCTTTTACTCCTTGTTTGGCAAGGTAATCCATATCCATCCTAGTGGTCTACCTCTACTTCTCAAAATCCAAACTCGTCTCCGAAATGGTAACGATCTTTGGGGACATCCAATACACCTATGGGGACAAGTCCTTAACCTCAAACTGCATTATCAACCCCATATCGATTACAACAAAATCCTCATCCCCTTCTGCATCCTCAATTACCAACTCAACTGAATCTGAATCCCAATAATAGACCGATTCAGTTGGTACAAATTGTTGAAAGCTCAACTATGATATTGAACAAAAAGAATGTAATGAACTTAGATTGAGGTCAGGACATATCATCACCCTTGAGGAAAACAGAGACCAACCACCAATTGAGTTGGAAACCCCACCTGTACATATACCGTCAACAATAATTGACACAAAAATAAAATAAGGAGAAGATATAGATCAACATAAAGATCCTAAGAAACTCATGGTCACTTCTCCCGTATTCCCTGAAAGGTTAACAATACCTAAACCACATGTTTATCCATATTTCGATCTTGTAGGAGAACTAAAAAATATTTGTATTAAAATTCCTCTACTCCATGTCATCTAAGATATTTATGCTAAGACAATTAAAGAGCTATGTGTAATGAAGCATGTGAGGAAGGCAAAAACTTCATCCACCATTCATGTTGTTGGGACCTTATCTGATTTACTTTTGGGAGGAGGAAATCTGATAAAGTATGAAGATCCTGGGAATCCCATAGCTACAGTTCAAATATATGGCCGCTCCTTTCCAAACACACTAGTTGATTTCGGCGCAGCCATTAACATATTAACAGTAGAAACCTGTCAAACACTCGGTATTACAGCTCTGGAACCAACCACTCCCCTGCTAGGACTTGTTGATCATTTAGTGGTAAGGCTAGAGGGAGCTTTACAAGGTAATAAGTTTTTTTTTTTAATTCATGGGAGTATCCATTATATTTTCTCATTATAAACCTAAAGAGTCAATTGGATGGGCACCCTCTAATTTTGGGCCAACCTTGGCTGGAAACAACTGATGCTTACATAGGCTGCCAAGAGGGCAACATGACTATTGCTAAAGGGGATGCTGTAAAAAATATTGATTTATATCCTCCTACCAGACCAAGTCTTCCCATTGTAAAAATATGTAAACAACCACCCACATACCTGGAAGAAAGAATTTGTTCACCACTTACAGTAGTGGAGGCAATTGAATTCAGGAATCAGACAGAAGATGATTTTGTTAACAACTTTATCACTCAGCCAGCCAATGTGAACAATGTAAAACGTCAAATGTTAAAAGATGCTCTTGATAATGAAACCTTAGAAGACCCTTTGAAAGATACTGATGACTAGCATATCCAGTCAACTGTTCTTCATAATAGCAAGTTTGTTGAAATCAAACCAGGCAAGGTTTTAAACATTAATGATATGTTGGAAAACGACCAACATGAAAAGCTCATTTAGGTCCTGCAAAAATACAAAGGGGCTTTTGCCTGGGAATATCCTGACATGAAGGGCATAGACCCATAGTTATGTACGCATCATATCTACACCGAAAAGGATTCTCATCCTATCTGACAGCCTCAACAGAGATTGAATCCACATTGTAAAAGAAGAGCTACAAAAACTGTTGGACGTGAATTTCATTTATCCCATTTTGGATAGCAAATGGGTCTCTCCATTGGTAGTTATCCCTAAGAAAAATGGGAAGTGGTGTATCTTTGTGGAATATCAGGAATTGAACAAGGAAACACAAAAAGATCACTTCCCTCTTACATTTATTGATCAAGTCCTTCTTACTTTGGCAGGGAAGCAATTATTTTCCTTTCTAGATGGCTTCAACAGCTATAATCAGATTCAAATCACCCTTGAAGACCAAGACAAAACAACCTTCACCTGTCCATGGGGTACATTCGCTTACAGAGTATTACCATTTGGCTTATGTAATGCCCCAGCTACGTTTGAAAGAGCCATACTCAGCATCTTTGCTGACCTCATAAATGAAGGGCTTGAAGTTTACATGGATGAATTTACCCCGTATGGGGATGACTTTGATCAAATGCTACAAACATTAGAGAGGGTTTTGGAATGATGCATCACTACCAAGTTGTGTTTAAGCAATTTCAAGTGTCACATGTTGATGACAGAAGGCGTAATCCTAGGACATTACATTTTTGTAGCAGGGATACAGGTAGATCTAACAAAGATACATGTAATTATTTTACTACCTACACACTGTACTCAGATAGAGGTACGTATATTCCTTGGATATGCAGGCTATTATTGCAGGTTTATCAAATTTTTTTCACAAATTACTGCTACTTTAAATGTTTTAACTAGAATTGTTGACTTTAAATGGTTTGACAAATGTGACACAACTTTTACAGATTTAAAGAAATTAGTTTTGACAACACTAGTATTACGTGGACCTAACTGGGAAATACCCTTTTACATCTCCAGGGACGCATCAGATGCAACAATAGGTGTTGCCCTCAGCAACAAAAGAATTCTTAGTGGTCATTTATGCCTTAAACAAATTTAGAAATTGTATAACTAACTATCAAGTTTTTATGTATATTGATCATTCTACCATTAGGTACTCAGCCAACAAACCTATTACAAATGGTCAAGTGACTCGTTGGTTGTAAATTTTGCAGGAGTTTGATATCACCATCAAAGATCACCGAGGAAAGGAAAATTGAGTTGATGATTTTTTTTCTCGAGTTCCAAAGATAAATGATCCATTGGTAGTGGACAACCAATTTCTAGATGAACATTTGTTTGTCGTAGCAGTAAAAATGCCATGGTATGCAGGTGTAGCAAACTATCTGGCAGTAGGAAAGATTCCCAGGAACTTGAAAACAAGGGAAAGGAAATAGATTGTCCAGTGCAGTGCACGTTTTCTTGGATTGGTAGACACCTTTTTTCACACAAGCTCTGATATTTGTATATGCAAATGCATTCGTGAGGATGATATTTATGACATCTTGAAGGATTTCCATGATGATCCATGTGGAGCACACTTTACGGATCATACGACAAGGTATAAGGTACTACAGATGGGCTATTATTTGTCCATTATTTTTAAATATGCTAAGAAATATTCCCAGGCTTGTGATAGTTGCCAAAGGATGGGCCGACTTGGTCAATCTGATGAAATGCCACTGCAACCCCAACTAGTGATAGAACCTTTAGAACAATGGGAACTAGATTTTGTTTCCAATTTCATCCACCATTAAACCAAAAGGCCTACATACTGGTTGTCATAGATTATGCAACAAAGTTGGTAGAAACAATAGATTTTCCAAGAGCTATAAAAGAAGTTGTAATTAATTTCCTTTTTGGGCTATTTGTAAGGTATGGTTTACCTCGAGAAGTGATAATGGATGGAGGAGGGAAATTTGCAGGACACAAGATTACAACCACTCTAAGGAACCACCACATTACACGTAGAGTCACTTCCCCATATCACCCGCAGGAGAACGGGCAGGTTGAAAGCACCAATAAGGTCATCGAAGTAATTTTGACCAAGACAGTCTCAACACATTGGCGAGACTGGGCTTCTAGACTACCAGAGGTCTTGTGGGCCTATCACATAACTTGGAGAAATACCATTGGATATTCTCCGTACCAACTTGTATTTATCAAAGAACCTATCTTTCCTATTGAATTTGAAATAAAGACTCTAATAACAACTCAGGAAGTGGGATTAGATCTAACAAAATCCCAAGACAAGTAACTTCAACAAATTGGAGAGGCTTGAATACTTGCTCTACAATGCACCGCAATTATTCACTAGCAAAGAGTGAGGTGGCACGACAGTCTTATTAAAAAGACAATGTTTCAAAAAGGAGATTGGGAACTTCTTTATGACTCCAGATTCCAAGACTTTCTGGGCAAGTTACAGACAAGGTGGCTTGGCCCTTATGAAATTCAAGAAGTACATAACAATGGTACTCTCACTTTGAATACCATTGAAGGGTCTTACCATTCTTTCAAAGTGAATGGGCATTGGCTGCATCTTTATCACAAACCACTCACAAAGGAGTCTTTTTGTCAATAGGTACATGATGACCCCATTATGCAAATTTTAGTTGTAGGGAGTAATGACTCGACAACTTTGCTCTCGTGAAATTGTATCTTTCTTTAGTTATAAATAATGAATAGATTATTTTTTATTGAAATAACGTTAGGCATCACCATGTAATATGAGGATTTCTCTTGTCTTTGGGTGTGTTTTGTAAGTGTTGTTCAATCGATTGAATGATTGCTATTCAACCAATTGAACAACACTTATTTTGTGTGTATGTTGTTGTTCAATCAATTGAACGATTGTTATTCAATCAATTGAACAATTCTTATTTTTTGTGTGTATGTTGTTTTTCAATTGATTGATCGATTGTTATTCAAACAATCGAACAACACTTATCGTTGTGTGTATGTTGTTTTTCAATCGATTGAACGATTGTTGTTCAATCAATTGAACATCACTTATGTTTGTGTGTATGTTGTTGTTCAATCGATTGAGTGATTGTTGTTTAATCAATTGAACAAGACTTATTTTAGTGTGTATGTTGTTATTCAATCGATTGATCAACACTTATCTTTTTGTGCATGTTGATGTTCAATCGACTGAAAGATGGTTGTTCAATCAATTCAACATCACTTATTTTTGTGTGTGCATTGTTGTTCAATCAATTGAACCACACTTATTTTTGTGTGTGTTCTGTTGTTCAATCGATTGAACGATTGTTGTTCAATCAATTGAACATCACTTTTTGTGTTTTGTTGTTCAATCGTTTGAACGATTTTTGTTTAATCAATTGAACAACACTTTTTGTGCTTTGTTGTTCAATTTTTTGAATGATTTCTATTCAATCAATTGAAAAAAACTTTGCATGATTTGATTTTCAATCATTTGAATGATTGTTGTTCAATCAATTGAACAACACTTAGCTTTGCATGTTTTGTCATTCAATCGATTGAACGATTGTCGTTCAGTCGATTGAACGATTGTTGTTCAATCGTTTGAACGATTGGTGTTCAATCAATTGAACAACATGTCTATGTTTTGTTGTTCAATCGATTGAACAATTATTGTTCAATCAATTGAACAATGCGTTTTCGTGTGTTTTGTTGTTCAATCAATTGAACGATTTTTATTCAATCAATTAAACAACACTTATTTGTTTGTGTATGTTTTGTTGTTCAATCGATTGAATGATTGCTGTTCAATCAATTGGACAACACTTTTTGTGTATTTTGTTGTTCAATTAATTGAACGACTGTTGTCAATCAATTGAACAACACTAATTCCTTTTTTTGAGTGTATGTTTTTCAATCGATTAAACGATCATTGTTCAAACAATTGAACAACCTAGATTTTGTTTTTTTTGTATGTTTGTTGTTCCATCGGTAGAATGAATAACTGTGATTTCTTTTTGTTGTTTTATTGCCGATCGTTCTTTTTTCCATTTTCTCTCTTTTATGTTTTGAATAAAAATATTCTAGTTGGATATATGCCTCAGACATAGAAAAATAGTAATGTTAATACCATTATGACCTATGAATCCTTTTGATGGTCGTCCTTATTCAAAAGTGGACACGATGCATCTCCATAATGACTGGTTGAATATCTTCCCTTTGGACACATCATAGAATGATTTATTATTCTAATACCATGTTGGTTTATCTTTCACACTTTCAAATGGATAAATCCCTTTGATATGATGATATGGGGGGTAAAAGCATAACTTTCATTGGCATTGTTTTTTACTTCTTACGCCACCCCTAACTCTTAAGGAGTAAATGAGCCTCCCCCTTTTTCCAATAAAAGCATCAAAATATGAAAATACAACAAATATGAAAATACAACAAATATTGTTTTAAATAGGATAGGGGGTCTCATCATGAGCTAGCCTACCATGATCATAAGGATGTAATAGGTGGCATTCCATTCTCACCACCACACCAAGGTAATGACCTTCTTAATAATTAAAATTATCAGAAGGACAAGGGGTCTCATCACAAGCCAGCCTGATCACTTTGTTATATCCTGGTGAATGTCACTATGATTACCTGGTTACCATGCCAGCATAGTGGTCTATTTATAGCAAGTAAAAAGAGAGAATCATATAAATATTAAAAGGAGGACTCTGGCTCATTTGTGGGGTTAAAAAGAAACCCTGCCGAGGCTATGGATGCTTGCTGGTAGCAGTGGCTATGCTTGTGGTATTGAACTACTATGTGACACTACCAAATGCTCTCTATTCTATTACCACCTATGGATTCATTTCTAAAGGAAAATTTCCCATTTGAACAACATTCCTAAAAGCCAACATGCATGGTAACTTATATCTTATATCCATTATATCATATTTGTCTAATCACTTTACTGCCAGTCATTAATATTTATTGTCAGTCGTGTGTTTGCCACTTTGCCACATAAGGTAAAAATCTATTGACATAATTGTATAAATACCTATTTTATTTTATGGGCATTTCAAATATTTTGACATGTACTGCTTTGATTGACATTGTCATATATTACACCGCTTTTATTGATTGGTTGCCTGCATTTATGATTTACCGACGCTTTCTCCTTTATTTCCCATGCTTGGCGGACATCGACACTATTTCTGATTGGAGGGGGGATGGTCTGCATGTGAACAACATGTGTGACAATTTATGGATAGTTGTGTGATGATTATTAAACTAATTTCCAGTTAAAGGACTGCATGATGATTGCGTGTGCGTAATAATTATCAAACCATTTCTGATTGAGGAAAGAAGGCAACCATTATGGATAACACATGAATTTATTATGATCTTGCACCAAATATTGATGACGAGACGAATAAATTAATTGTATGTGATATTAATTCTCAAAACAATGTCGTTTTCTTGTTAATAGCTTTAACGTTCTCTGTTGTTGTTCCAAACTATGAAAGTGTGAGAGAAGTGCATGCACGTCAATTAGTGACAGAAAATTAGTAGCCATGGGAGGAAAATCCATTTGAAATGAACCCACAGTGCTCAGGGTATCAGACTAGGCTCATGTGATTCTTGAGCGCACCAACTAGTTATAATATTTAACCAGGTTACAGGGATTTCATGAGGAGATGACACTTGAATTTCTGCAAAATTTACAGAATCGCCACACCATAGTGAGAGATAGGAACATAACAATCTTCGAAGCAATCATAGCTAAATTCACTGGACTTCCAGTAGAAGGAACAAGATGGACAGACAAACATGTTCTTCTGCAGGAAGCAGTTACAATATTTCAGGACCTAGATGAGAAATTGGTGCGAAAAGGAAAAGGGGTTCACCCTACAACTTTGAGATAGCCATGGCAGGAATTGGTATCCATTGTGCACAAGTACAACACATGCAATGGACGACAGGACATGGTAAAACCTCACCAACTTAATCTGTTAGCCATTTTAAAACAAAAAATTACAGTTAACTTGCCATTTTATTTAAATTTTGTATTCCATGATGTTTCTCGTCGGGTAAAAAAGGAAAAGGACCCACATACAATCATCATCCATCATGGGCTGATCAAATTAATCATCATTCATGGACTGGCCCAACAATAGCTAACCTAGGATAACCTTGTGAATCCTACTTCGGCCCCACCTATAGATAACCCAAAAATTGAACAACAAGGGCCCAGAGTGATAGGTTTGAAAAGGACACAATAAAGGAAGAATCCCTCTTTAGCCTCGGGCCCAGCAAAGCGAAGACGCTCTATGAGGGTAAAGTCATAGCAACACACTCCAATTAAAATAAATGAGGCAGGGCCATCTCACATACCCCCTCCAAGTCCACAAGATGTCTCTCTACAAAACTCTGAGGAAGAGGTTTCCCGAGTACTGGAGAATATGGGGATATTTGGTGAAGGAAGGTAGAAATCTAGGAATTTTGAAGGGAATAATTATGTCCCTAACTAGTCTACCCTTGCTGGTAGTCCTAGTTAAGATGAAACCCTTTTGTTTACTAATAATGTGGAAGAGTAGAGGGAACCAATTCCTTCTACGGAGAATCACTTTGAAGTAGAAGTGCATGCAGAAGAAACCATTAGGGAAGGAAATCAAGTAGAAGCTACCGGTCCACCGGAACCCCCAGCTAAGGAAAACCCTATAGAAGAAACCCTGGAAGGTGAAAATCAACTAGGGAGCACCATTTTTATGAAGTCCCCAGAGGACGAGGCCCATCTTGAAGAAGACCGAAAAAACAATAATTCTTAAGAGACACCATTCCATTAGGGTATCCTGAGAGGGAATCTCATGAAGATAGAGACCTGGAAGGAAAAAATCCATTAGGAGACACGGTCCCATTCGAACCCCATCTTGATGTTCACATAATTCCACCTGAACATGAACCTGAAGTAAATATAGTCATGCCACCACTGGTTAGAAGCCTCACAACAAAGAAAACATACAAGGATAGACTCAGGAAGATTCTTAAGAATTATAGGAGGTAAAAGAAAACAATTAAGTAGCTAAGACAATGATTGAAGGAAGAAAGGAGGGTTAAGAAAGTGACAGTAGAAATGGAGACCATAGGGACCTAAACTGAACATTGCTCTAGGGAAGATGTTGAAACCCAGACTAAGACCTTGTTGTTTTATTCAAAAGAAACTCAAACAGAGCCATGTCATTTAGAAGATCGTGAAATGCAGACAGAGGATCCTTGTCTTGCCCACAGGAAACCCAAACAAGCTTCCATATTGTTGATGTTGTCATTCAAATTGATAATGAAGAAAACATCCAAGTTGATTGTTGCATGATTTGAGAAGTGGTCGAGGCTGTTGTTCAAACTGACCGAATGGAAATGTAGGATGATGGGGTCCAGACAGAGGAGACACCTACCTATATTACCATGGTAAGGGAAGTGGTCATTAGGAAATTGCACAATGAATTAGTCAAGACTCAGTAGGAATTGACTTGGCATAAAGAGGAAGTAGTGCCCCTGCGAGTACACCAAGAGTTACAAAATAAATTTGAGTCACTCATGGTCACAGTGGATGAGAATTTTTCTAATTATAACGATGAACAAACGAAAATAAAAAAAGCACAGGTCAAGTTGCAGAAAGCTAAAGACAAATTGGAGACTTTTTTTCTCTCTTTATTCAGATGCCTTGTCATGACGAGCTCCTACCACCAACTATGCAATGTTCTTACTAGAAATTTATCTCTTATTGAAGGTCAAAGCTATTAAATCTGGTAAGTCAGTAGAAATTAAGACCACCCCAGATTTTGTCAAGTGTTTCAAGGAACAGAATGAACAGGTACAATGCCTCCTATGTGAATTGTACATGCATAATTTATTTTTAGGAAATGACTTAGACAACAATCCTGGCCCCCTCATAGGGGATATCTAATTCCAAGATTTTCCTTCCTTTGCCACTAACCAAATCAAATCAGCTAAAGCCCATAATACTTTTAGAAAGTGAGAATATGGCATAGACTTATGGGTTAGGGGAGAGCCTACAAAACCCCTGCACCTCTTTGTCCAGCACAAATAGTTCATGAAACAAACAGGTGTTGTGGGCCAATTTGGATCGTTGCACACAAACATCATATAGGCAGGGAAGGAGTACTTCCAAGAAATAAAATAAGAGGCTTTATTTGCAGCTAGACAGAGATGGGAAGCTTTTAAACAGTACTATCACGAATAGAGATACATTTGGATTCAGTAATTTCAAAGCTACCTCCACTCACTTACACAAATACAACAACATGGCCTTGAGCATGGGCCCTGAGTGGATAGGGTGACGATATAGAAGTCCAATTATCTAGTATCCCCCAAATGGGTACTACATTGATTATAACCTAATAGATAGGCAAGTGAACCGAGCTTTTGTAGTGTTCAAAAAGAAAAACAGTTTCAGGTTGTATAAGGAGGAAGTATATCCAACATATTCCTTAACTCAACTACACCTTAACCATTTGATTGCATGAGGACATGGAATAAGGTAAGTAGGGGAGTATGTTGGGACAAGGAAAAGGTATATTTTCTCCTCGTAAATAGCCTAATTAAGCATTTTCCTTCACATGTTTATCTTAGGTTTATGGATAAAAATAGAGGAAACAACAACACAAGTTGGGTAAAATCAATTGGTAACAAATTAGATAAGTATGGGCATACAAAACTAACTTTCACTATCTTTATATGTAGGGATGTGGATTGGACTATTATTGTTGAATTGAAAAGACAACAACAACTGGTAAAATAAAAGAGACAACATCCTGAGCATGGAAGAAAGCGGAAGACCAGGAGGACCAATGCTATTTTATGATGAAATCATATCGAGTGTTGCAAAATCCTCAGGATCCCCTGATCCTAAGGATTCACTTCTATCTATTTACTTTTCCAAATGTTATATAAAGTCGTAAGGTGAAGTGAACAGCTAGTGGAGGAATCCGTAGATTGTAACTATTCTTTTCAGACATATAATACTGTCATCTCAGTGATGCTGGAACTCTGTTATTGATTTCAATGAAGAAGGCTTTGTTTAATTCATAATTGTATTCTAAATATCTAATAGCGGGGACTTCTTGAGGCTTTGGCTTAGTCAATAGAAGATCTATTGCTTCAATTATGTTATAGTCATTTCTGTTTATTCTTCACTGTTTATTATTCTTATTTTGCAAATTTAGTGTTATTCTGATTACTGTGAGGATTGATGATTCTGATTTGTGTTTGTTGTTCACCGAAGATTCTAGATTTAGTTGTGTGATTATATATGCGTGGTGCTATTTATTGAATTCGTTATGTTAGTTCCATATTGTTGTTCATTCTAGGGTAACACTATCATAGATTTCAAATCTAGAGTGATTTCTTTCCATGAGATGTTTATATGGTTATTTGTTGTTCCCTTGGGTAGATAATGAATGTAGGTATTAAGGTTTCTTGTAATAAGACATCTTAGTGCACTAGCAATAGTCAGAACAACATGCCACGAAAGTGTTGGAGCATGGAAGTGCCAATCCATTAGAGCAAGAGACTGAGGTACTACGTCATATGTCAAGGTTCCAAGTCCAAGTTCCGCCAGTTGAAGTTAAAATCATGTCTGTGATGGTTATGGTTGAATCCACATGGGAGCGGGAGAAGACCATGTCACAATCGAAGTTCAACTGGAGTCAAGGTTTCGGGCCAGCGTGGCGGTTGCGTTAAATTGTCAACATGAAATATGGTAATTATCACATGGTGGGTCAAGCCCACATGGTTTTCAATGCCCACTCCAACTGTTGGCATTGACGACATATGTCGACGCCCAGGTGAGCGAAGTTTCCACTTGGGGTTTAACTTAACTCTAGTTCTATTTAAATGTGGACTTTTATGCAATGTAATGGGGTTTGTGGTTGTGTGCATGTGGCCACACTCCAACCCACCAATGTTACATTTTACATAGAGATAACCGATAAAGGATAAGGGATTTTTCCAGTCACATAGCAAACAGTTAAGCCTTCGACGCCATCTACAAACCACGAGTGTATTATTGTTATTACTAAAGTCTAGCTTTGGGTTTTGTTATTAAAAACACACAAATTTCATTTGTGCTAGGCATTATGGTTGAGACTTTGGATAATTCAACCATAAGGTGGCTTCAAGTCATTTATATATATTTTGAAACTCATCGTGTTGATACCATTCGAGATACCTTCAAGTTAAGGAGCTAGATTATGATATAGTTTGTTAAAACTAAGTGCATATTATATTTTCATCGAGCCATTGTATTGGCCAGCTTCTAATTTTGTTAAAAGAAACTATGCTAAATGTAGCATTCATCCATCTTAATAAATGCTTCAAATTTTTTAAGCATAGGGGGGCAATTGTGGGATCACATATTCAGTGTGAGAATTCTTCTTGAAGCTTTCCAGGAAGGTGGCAAAGGATGCACCCTATTCAATTCGAATACAAGAGTTGAAGTTCATATTTCAGTGCAGAAGGTAGACAACCATTGTGCCAAATCAAGGCATCGAGAAGCATGAAGTCATGAGCCATTCAATTTTGGGCTTTCCAGTGTCATACCGAAACTAAACAGAGTGATTTAAAAGCCTAGATAGGGGTTTCAAGGTGCTCGGGAGACACTGGTAGGGTCCTTTTGATGAATGAAACAACTGAAATTCAAGATTTCAGTACAGACACAATCTAATTCCTATGTCAAGTTGAGGGAGGTTTGATTTGTATTCTCATTGTTATTGATATATTCTTGTTTTCAGTAGAGGCTTAAGCCTCTAATTTAAGACACTTTTGTTTTGTTGTAATTGAAAAATTCATTGGTAGAATGTCCATGTGAAGTTGCGAGAGCTCTCTTTCCAAGAGAATTTCCATTATGGGGAAATAACCGCAACTGTGGTAGCAAATGTAACATACCTCTTATTCAATGAATTATGAGTGGCCTAGAATTTTGCATAGGGCCCATAGATGTAGCCCAATAGGGGTGAAATTCATCATCGACATCTGTGTTTCTATCCTATTGATTTGCGTAATTTATGTTTAAAGTTCTTTACAGTTAATTTCAGAGTGATGAAGTCATCCATAATGAACAACTAATTAACAGAGTTGCATGAAGCATCATTTAATTATTGTTTCCAAGGAGAGAAAGAACGATCTAATTTTTCACATTTCAAATCAATAATAGAATTATCATATAGTAATAGGCATTTAACCACAAAACCTCAAAACTAGGGTTTCCTCCTCTTTTAACTTAGCAATATCCATCATAATTATATAAATTGGTGCAGGTACATCTGAGATACTTATCTATTTAAAAAGAGAGAGACTGGTTGCAGGCTCTCCATGTTTCTCCCATCCATATACCTTGTGGCTCATAAAATCACCCATAGGTCACCCCTGAGTTGTGGTTGTTGGAAACTAGGTCAACACTGAGAGGGGAGAGGGTGAATTAATATTGTCACAATTTTACCAATTAAAATTTTCTTTTTACTTTATGTGAGAACAATAAGATAATAAAGTGAACTTTCAACAATAACTTAAATAACCATAACAAATATTACAAGAACAAGAACTTTCATAATCTTCTCTTCAGTTCATTCATAGGCCAAGCCACAACTTATAAATACAATGTTCTGGCTACAACTAGTAGGAAGCTACAACTTCCAAATTTATCAACTACAACCTCAACTATTCTCCATCACCCACTAGAAGGAGCACAAACCTATGATCAACAAGGTATAACTCACTTTAGAAACTCATTGTTCCATCTTTCATCCATTTTCATACTAGGATCAATGAATAATTTCCCTTCTTTTCTAACAAGTAATTTATCTTCGTCACCACTCAAAAAACACCTATAGGAATATCTGATTACTGTAGACACAATACCAACACCTCATTGCACTAGAAGATTTTTCTAAAAAGCAATGTGCTTATTCTACTTGACCAAGCTTGTCTTTATAGATTTTTCTTTTTTTCTAACTTTGGCTTTGAATTTGTGCATGAAGGCTTTATCTTTTCCTTTTTCCTACTTATCTTTTTCTCTTGGATGGCGTTTGTTGTTTTGGGCTTCATCTCCAAGTTAAATTAACTTTAACTACCCTTTCTGCCACTTAAGCTGAGTTTTCTGCATTCTGTCTTTTTTACATAATTTAGCAGTGCGCCTATTAGCTTTATCTACAAATAATTTGACTTAACTACCAAACTTTCATATTCATTATTGTTAGCTTTTAGCTCCTTTCACTCAACCCTTTACCTAATTTTTCAACCCATAAAACTAGCCTCCGCGAATTTTTGCTACTAATTGAGCGATAAGCACTTTTTTATTCTTGTTGGGGACCTTTTTTGTATGCTAACAGCTCTACGCCATTAGTACCACATCTATGTGAGGCAACCAAAGGCCAACCCAAAGGTGAGTGCTTAGTTGTGTCAGGATCCTCTATGACTCTTTATTTCCTTTGCGCACTTTGTTTCTACATGAAACAGACCGGGGCTTGGGCTTATCCCATAGCCCTCTATATCCTTACGCATATGCTTATGTGCACTAGGATAACCCATTGGGGTTTCCCTTCTGGGTTGAAATGTCCGTGGGGGTCACCTGACACTCTCTACATTAGCTGCCACTTTGTGTTGTTTGTCGACGTGTCTTGACACCCACCCCCTAGTGATACCTATTTCACACCACTAACAAACTACCTAGCTCCTCATAGTGGGATGAAATCACAATGACGTCACTCCTACCGTGTGTTGACCTTTGAGGGGTGACACATGTCAACCATAAATGGGATCTTTAGGTGCCCAAAAACCTTGAATTTCCCTGCCATGTTTTCATGTTGATGTCACCTCCTAATGTTGTCTCAACCAATCACAAGATGCCACTTTTCCTCCTAGAGGAGAGATAAAATATCCTTTGAGGCCTTTTTTTGTGACCATTTCCTTTTCTATTCCATTTTTTTTCAAAAACCACCAGTTTCAAGCCTTTTTTTCCTTGACACGACTCCTGAGTAATTTTTTGTTTTGGGAGGAGTTTCCCTGGGGTAGCTCTATGTCATTGATCCATGTGATCGATTGAGCAAGAAACCACTCCCAATGATCACAAATATTGTCTAAAGGTTGTCTCCAGTGCCATCAGAATTCTTACACATGACCTTTCCCTTTACACCTGGTACATCCCTTTGTGTGTCAAAATGATTGTGTCAGGGTAATACCGTTAGGTGGGTTCCACCCTCTCACTTCCCATTGGACATCGATTAGTTTTCATCTCCCGAAAAATATTTCTCCTGACTTTACCTTTGTTTATCTTTGCTTTTCGTTGGGTCAACACTCCTCTACTCTTCCTTCTCTATTATCTTGTCAAGATAAACCTCCAGGCTCACCTTCTGCACACTAATCTCGTGGGGTGGGCCTCCTTCTACCATTAGATTGGTATGATGCCTTAGCTTCATTGTCCTGGCACTTACCTCCTGATTATTAGTCATGTGTTTATCCAAACCAACCTTTGAGGTGCACCCCATGGGGTATATCCGTTGGGGTAAGCCTTCGAGGTGGGCTACACCTGTGGTATAACTTGTCAGTGCCACATCTTCTTGGAGCTCTCACTTAGAGCCTCCATCGGTCTTGGTAATGAGTTTGGCATTTAAGCCAACTTTGGTTATGCACCAAAGGCTCTTCCACACTCTTTAACTCTACTATGAAGGAATTGGGGTAATATAACTTTGACTCACTCTAACTTGTGATCCGGGATGACTTTTCAAGACTTCCATATATCATTGGAAATCTATTTTAGAGCTCTATCCATCTGAGTGGCTTGCACCTGCACATGAGATGATCATGTGCCCCAAATAGGCTCCAAAGCTACTACACCAATTCTGATACTTTTTCCTTCTTGTGTGTCTGGAACCTACTCCTTGAGCTATTTATTTGACACATGTGCCTCTTACTGCCACCTCTGATAATTGAACACTTTGTTTGCATCACCTTGTTTCCATCAATGGAAACATATCTCAACAATGGTAGCCAAAAAAATCCGCACATCCATGGCCAAGATGCCAACCACACAGTCACATTGCTCCATTGCTCCAGACACCCCGCAAGATGATTTCCAAGGTGCTAATGCAACAACCATGCTGATCCAAGGCTCTAGACACCCTCCATACCATGAAATGACACTGTGTTCTCACAAGAACTCCATGGATGCCAAGAAATAAACAAGGTCAATAAACTCTTAGAGCACCAATCTCCTAGAGCCAACATAGAGGCTCATATCATAAACAAGATTATCCAAATGACACAATTGAATTAAAAACCAAGCCTCAGCCAATCCAGATTCCAACCCCGGTTCTCACTAGTCATTAATGAGTCTTAGAGTCCACCCTCAAACTCACTGACTAATCCCCTTCTTCATTTATCCCTAGATGAATCCTAAATTTTCATGCAAGATAACCTTTTATAGCTACATGGCCTTATCTATCCAAGTGGCACTCACTGGAGGCACATGGGCATGAGGGTAGATTTTTCACCCAAAGAACACAATCATTTCCTTTTCGTCTAATGTTGCAACCCCCATACACTTTTCGTGGAGTGGGATCCACAACCATCCTTATTTTATTGTTAGTATTATGTTTTATTATAGTAATTAAAATCTAGGTTCTAATGCCTCACAACCTTTATAGCCTTATAATTATCCAGGCATGCCTCCCCATAATATATTTAATTTCTTTACATGGGCATGCTATTCTCAATATCATTTCATCTCACCAACCTAAATAATAATATTTAATTACATTATAAATGATAGGATTATTACATTCCTTCCCACCAATTTTATGCACTAGCTTCAGTGTATGATTATCCACAAACTAATTTTCGAATGCACAATGACTTGACCTTCTCCTCTAAAGCTACAAGTCAATGTCCTCATTCATGATTTCATCCTAGAGCATCCTCCATAGGTTTGGTGCCAACCACACACTAGCAAGATCTCGAGGCCCATGCCCCATGTTTTCAAGTGTGCAATTGCAGTAACAACAACATTACACTTCGAGGATATCAAAAATAGAATTAACATCAACAACAATTAGCTTTGATTTATATACACATATTCTTGATTTACACAAATTCTCAATTTCAAAAAGATCAACATCACTCATATGCATGCAAACATTAAGCTAAATACGCAACATGATTTTCCATTTTCTTGTAATGTGGAAATGATTAAAAAAATCACGCCATGTTGGCATTGTAGTTCCTCAACCAAGAAGAATTTTTCCTGCATGCCAACATTATACCATCACTGTAAACAATTTTTGTCGTGTTTTACCACAATCCCATGTATGAACGTCCTTCACAACCAAGTTGTTGTTTCTCCAATATTGATGTTTTGTCAATGCACCACTATATTACTTCATTGTGGATCACCAGAGAACATTTTAACTAATATATTTTATGAAAGCCAATCCCAAGTTCTATTACAATTAATAAGGATTCCCTATTCATAAATCATAATTTATCCACATATACTATATTCTTACAAATTCAATTTAGAATTATATATCTCAATATACAAGAATAGATTATGAAGCGCATTGATACTTATCATTAAGAGTTCATGAGTTGTCCTCATGGTTAGCTACTTGCCCATTACCGGATACATACTCAGTACCCAACCTCATCCAAGGAACCAAGCCCCAACAAACTCTAAATTATCACTCCTCTAGGCCTCCAGGTACCCTACAAAACTTTGAATAATCATCTTTACATTCTATGTGAATTAGACCATCTTCTCTAGTTGCACTCATCCCTTCAAGCTTAGGCATCCTCTTTACTGATTAATAGTCCCTAGACTGATCCATTTTTCTAATGCCTTTACAAGAGCCACAAGTGTAGACCTACAAGTGTAGACCTACAAAGGACAGAATCATATGGTATTTGTCTTCAACAACTATATTTACTACCTAGTTATATTGGCATTCATTTAACCAATCCTTTTCCTATACAAAAACCATGTCCTTGTTACAAGTCACCATGACCCTATAACATTCTGAGATGTTTTTCTTTGATATTTCCTATCAATATCTATTTCTGGGTTCACCATCATCTTCCACTAGTAATTTTTTTATATTGACTACTCATTTTCCAAATTTTGATTCCTTGGTCGAAAATTATGCCCTCTAGAAGTCTCAGATGATATGCGCCTTTTCCAACGCCTCTAAATTTCTGTGAGCTTATTCCTCACAAACTTATTTTCAATTCTAAAATCTGGGTTTTCAAGAAAATTTTCCTCGTAAATAGATATTTATTAACTACTTGTTTGTTTTATTCTGACATGGTGTCAAAAAGTTAAGTCCTTCGAAAATCTTCAACCAGTTAGGCCATTTTTGCCTCTTTTAAGAGCATTGTGGCTTTCCTTCCAATTTTCTTATAATTTTAGGTCCAAAATTAAATTTCTAGGTAGATGACCACAATCTTTTCAAAATTATTTTCTTTTGGGTAGTCATATGTCAAAATTTTATAATTGAGCTAAAAATTAGAGCCCCGTAAACTTTGTCCTTTTTCCCATTTCTTCCATATAAATCTACATATTCCAAGTCGAGCCTCTAATCACCCTTTTTTCTGACTGATTGCTAACCATACCTAGCATATGTATTTCTTTATAAGCTCTAAAATTATTCCTTGTTCTACTTAGTATTCTTCTAGACCCATTGGAGGTGGCCTCATTGATGGGTCTCTTTTGTTACTTTCTTTCAAGTGGTCCCCATCCTTATGCCCTCCCAACCATAGTTCACCAATGAATATATTATATATTTTTTAAAATTAAAAAATAAACATGTATATGGAACCGGACCATAAATGGACTTGTAGTTCCATCCATACCCCACATATCCACCATATGCTAGATAACCTGAACTATAAAATTAATTAATGCAGGCTCCAAATACAATATTGTATAATATGCCAATTTTAAATAAGATGAATTGGGTCCAACACACTCCTTGCACTCGTAACCATGCTTTGAAGTTCACCGTACTCCCTAGTCCAAACCATAGTGAAGCAATATTATTTATTATGAAAGGCAACATTTCATATTCCCTTTTTCTTTCATAAGCCCGAAGTGTGCATTATCAGACATGTGCGTTTTTGAACTATATAACTTCAATTTTTTAAAGTTTTATTTATTTATAACTTATATATATATATATTATTATTATATAATATATATAATATAAATAATATAATATAATTAATGAATATAAATCAATTCAATACAAATAAATTGAATTATAATATATATATATATATTATATACTATTATAGAAAGTCATTTGTAAAACAATTTATCCAATATACTAAAGGTGAAGTTGCCTTTGGAAATCTTTAAGGAGCAATTTAGTTTCCTTCCTAGAAGATAGATTCATGAAGCAATTGGTCTAGCCCACGAATGCTTTCTTTCGATAAAGAATATAAATATCAAATCACTTATTTTCAAATTAGATCTAATGAGAACATATGATAAGGTCAATTGGGATTTCCTGAAGATGTTGCTAATCCAAAATGGTTTGGGTCTATCTATAGCCAACTGGATAATGAATTGTGTCACTTACACATCATTGTTGCCTTAATCAACGACTCCCCTACTTCTGTTTTTCCCCTATTCCAGAGGGATCCATCTAGGACTACCTTTGTCCCCTCTCCTCTTCATTTTTTTCGTCAAAGGGCTCAACAAATTTATTTTGCAGGAGAAAATGGAATGAAAATTAAAAGGCAGCAAAGTCTCTATTGGTTCAATTATTTCCCACTTACATTTTGTTGACAATGTGTTGAGTTTAGGGGACAGATCAGTGGAGGAATGGATTTATTACAAGAGAATTATATCTATTTTGTACCTGGCAATTGAGATGGAGGTTATCCTAGAAAAATATTGTTTTCTCCTCCATGAGGTAAAGGATTTGGTTAGGGCAAGTGTATTGAATATTTGGCTATGCAGAAAGTAAAATTTGGACACTGAGTTCAAATATCTTGGCTTTTGGATCAAACCCATCAATTATATGAAAGAACATGGCTTTTTCTAGTTAATAAGGTTGAAAAAAATAAGCTACTAGTGCCACAGTTAGCTATCCCTTGGAGGTTGATTGGTGCTAGTTAATTCAGTCCTCAAAAAAATCCTTGTTTTCTAGATGAGTCTGGTAAGAATTCCATCCTTTGTGCTCAATATAGTCAGACAAAGAATGTTTCATTTCTTATTGTCGGGTAAGGGGGAGAAACAAAAATTACATCTAGTAGGTTGGGAGTCTCTCTAAAAGCCAAAAAAATTATGGGTTTGGGACTCAAAAATATCCTTTAGTATGGGAAATCTCTTATTGCTAAGAACCTATGGGGATCCCTTGAAGGTAATGGATTATGGAGCTATGTCATTAAGGATAAGTACATTAAAAACAAATATTTGAAAGATTGGGTTCGTAAATCCATTATAGTTGCTTCTATCTCTTTTGTTGCTCAGTCTATTATTTGTAAAAGCCTCATGGATTCATTTCCTTGGAGTTTTAAATGGATGTTGTCGAAGGTTTGTAATGGTGTCCATATTCATCTCGGTAAATATCCTTTTATTGGTGGAAGTTCATTCTTTTTTTTATCTTACTCATTGGTCTCTTCTCTCAACTCCAAAGGTCTGTTAATGATGGGAAAAGCATATAGATCCCTTCCTTTTGATTTCTCTAGGGGTCATTAAATCTCATGTTTAGATATAAGTTTGCAAGTTAATCTAACTAATGAAGGGGACTCCTTTTTTCTCAAATTGTCTCTTCATGGTATATGCCTATCCAAAGAGAAAGATAAACTAGTGTGGGATTGGGATAATTCCTCAAAGAGTATCTCTACAAAATCAATATATATATTATATATATATATATATATATATTATAACCATTTTCTTCTCCTATTGTTAGGGTGGATGTCCTCTGGCGGTACTCTTCAATATGGAAATAAAGCCTTCCCATAAAAAGAAAAAGATTCTTATTGATAGTTATGAAGAACAAAATTTTATCTTGTGATAATTTGCAGAAAAGGGTTTTCCAAGGCCTCATCATATGTGCCTTATGCAGAAGTGAGGAGGAAATAATAGATCATATTTTGTTAAGTGTGGGGCTGAAAAAACTCTTTGGGCCAATGTGCTAGCTTCTCTTCGAATTAAGTTACCGACCATTTTGATTCCTCTGAAAACTATCTCAAGTTCTGGTATTTCAACAAGAAAATAGTCCGTACAATCTTGATCTTTGTTGCATGGAAATTATTGGGATTAAGAAATAAATTAGTATTTGAAAATACAAGGCCCAACATACTTCTGGCCTCATCCAAACTTATTTTCTTCTTGTGAGAGTATCCTCCTAAGATTAAAGATAACCATAGGAGAAATGTAGTCAATCATGTACATAATTTTCAATTCCCTGTTTCTTTTTTAATTGTGTAACACAATGAGAGAAGTGCATAGATGGAATTACAATTATTCATGAAAAAAACCATGTTATGAAAGCTAGAATGGGATTTGGCCTCTGTACAAATAGAAAATAAAAACTCTTTGCCCTTAATGTTTATAGAAAATTTATTATTAATGTCCCATATAATGATAGGTGGAGACTCCATGACTATCATTAATTGGATTTCTGGGAAGTCTAAATTGTAGGTTATGAATCTTTATTTATGGAATTCCAAGGTGATGGAGCTACTCAGTGAGTTTCAATCCATATCATTTTTGCATGTCTATAGAGAATTCAACCTTTAGGCATACTCTTAGTAAAAAAAAAGTCTTCAAATGTAGCTAGGGACTATCTACCTGGAAGAATGGTTCGATGGAGAAAGTCTATATGCTCATCTCTATTAGTTGTTTTAATTTCCCATAAAGCTTATGTATTGAGTGTCCATTGGTCCATTGGTTTTGTCTAGATTTACAAAGGTGGAATTGTGGATTGCCATAGGTTTATAGTCCATGTTTTGGTTTTGTCACTTCTTTTGCAAGATTAGTTATTTATTTTCGAATCACAACTTATGTTTGGATAATTTCTTTGATTTTTGCTTTTTGTTTTTATCCCTTATATTAGTATTTTGGACCTTTTTTTTCCTTACTAAACAAGAATTATGTAAAAACTTTGATTTAATAATGAATAGAAAGACACACAGACACACACACAGACACACACATATATACAAACAAAAACCTAATAACAACTCTAGGCTCCAACCCCGTTCCACATCACATAGTCGATATATGTAGAAATATGGTGATAGAATTGCAACTGTCCAAGAAGTTCAATCTAAAATCAAGAGACACAATTCTAGTCTATTACTATGAGGAAGTCAATTCACAATTTAGAACAACATTCACAAAAATGATATAACAAAAACCACACATGCACAATATTTTTCTAGGGGAAGCCAACTAGGAAAAATCCCTCAAGCCTCTTTGCATTAATCAGATGAATAGAGAATGTATTACATTTTCTTGCTCGCTTTGAGTAGAACCTACAAGTCAATAACCTATCTCTCCGCTCGCTGAGAAACTTTGAACCATACTTAGTCAATTTATGTTTATGCTTGAAACCTTATTTCCTCGCACAATTCCTAAAGATTTGACCCCTATCTTTTAGGAATTTTCCTCTAATTGATTCTGTAATCCCCAAGGATTGATCATCTAGTTGCATCCAACACCTGTAGACTCATGAATACTCTAAAACTGATGTTACACTGCCTTGGAATCTCCACCATAGCTGAGAACTCAAATTCCTTGTATGCACTAGTTATTTTGAGTTGATTTATTAGTTAATTGGATGATCACTGAGTTAGATTGTTGTCCTACTACACAACTAACCTTCCACTAGTTCTATCTACAATTATTACTACTTTAATTGAATACAAATGGAAATAACTAACCTTGATACAAATTAGTAATCACACATTCTTAACTATACTCCAAGCCCTCTAACTCAATTTTACCGAGTAAACTAAGTGACACAAGCCATGTCACACAAGTTGACTACCTCCAAGCTATCTATTGATGTGGATATTTCGTATTTTCTCAATCTTTACCAAGGAAAAGTCAAATTGAGCTTTCTTGCTACATTTTTTCAACACTCCCTCTTATCAAGAAAGGGATTATCATCCACCCCTATCATGCACCTGTGAATGTATTTTAGCACTACCTCTCATTGTTGTTGTTTCTACCACAACAATGACAACTGAGAAACATCCAAAAAATCATTGAATCAACTGTGTCTACAACTGTCTATTGGGAAAACCATGTTGCTAATGACTCTACTATTGAGCCTCCTACTCGATTATCAACATTGCTCTACACTCCTCGGTATATTATTACACTAATCATCCTACTACTAAATACTATGGGCCCCTTTAGCAAGGTAGTTATCCATGAGGAGGACACATTAATGGATCCTGCCCAAATATCTGCAACTTTGTAGGCTAAGGATCTATATTGCCCCACCTCATTACTGGAGGTATAGCTGCATTCATGGAAAAATATACCTCTATCTTGTAGAGGTTTCTCACTCTGGATTCAATCTACTTCTCTTGCCTGGTAGCTATGTGTCTTAGAAAGGATTTCCCTTTACTGAAGATCACATCACAGTCTTCCAAAACTACTACAGAGATGAGGTTCTTCTTCAGGATTGGAACAAACATGACACCTTTGAGGCGAGGATGGGATCTCGACTCCCTCTTAAAGGTTACTATACCTGTAGCTGCATTATACCTTACATTGTTCCCAAGCTCAATATGAATATGGAGATCTTCCTCCTCTAGGTCATTGAAAAATTCTCTACACCCTGTCATGTGCAATGAGGCACCTGAATCCAAGTACCATATACTCTCCATTATATTGTTTGCCATGCATGCGATTAGGGTGAAGTATAGCTCAAATTGTGAAGCCAATGCTTCACCAGTTTCTCCTCCTAATCTCTTCTTGCTAGACTTTTCGTGTCGACACTTTGTAGCATAGTGCCTGAATTCATGAAAATTGAAGCATTTTATTTTGGACAAGTCCTTCTTCTTGCCACCTTGGTTGGATTTTGGTTTGGTCTGAGATTTATTGCCTTTTCCCTTCTTTCCCTTACCAACCAATGCAAAATTTTCTTCATCCTCTTCTTTGATGAGGTGTTGTCTCGATTAGTTCTCCTAAACTCTTCTTGAACCAAATCAGACAGTAATGTTTCCCAATTCGGTAAATTTTCCCTTCCATTTACTGAGCCTTGGTAACTGTGCCAAGATTTTCGAAGGCCTAGAAGAGCTAGGTTTACCAAGTTACCTTGTACAACAATCACACCAACCCCTCCAAGCTCATCCTGAACTTGTGTAAATCTTGTGAGGTACCACAGAATAGTGCCATGCTTCTCCATCTTAATTTTTTGAAGTTTTTCTTTGAGCACCAGTTTCCTATGGTCAATGTTATTCTCGAATAGCTTTTTTAGTTCCTTCCACATTGTGAAAGGAGTTTCTTTCCCATGGAGATTTGAGACAATATGGTCTGACACTCCCTCTAAGATAATTCTCCTCACCTTGCCTACATCTTTTTTCCATTGGGCTAGGTTCTGGGCATCATCTGATCCTAGTTTTGCAACGTTTGTCTTGACATATTCTAGAAATCCATTGACATCAAGCACCCCCCCACCCCCCCCATGTGATCCTTCTATGCAATGAAAATCGAGCTTCCTTCGAAGGCATACTCTGATCTTAGTTTGTTGAAGGTGATTCTCCTAACTCTTGAGAGACCATGTTACACTAAAGCTACAAATTTGAACCTTCTTAGAAACAACTTCAAAATTATTGTTCTAATCTGAAACCTAGCTCTAATTCCATGTATAAATATGGTGATATAATTGCAACTTATCAAGAATTTTAATCTAAAATCAAGAGACACAATTCTACTCTACTGCTATGTAGGATTCAATTCACAATTTATAATAACATTCACAAACATGCAATAAGAAACAGCACACATGCACAATATTTTCTAAGGGAACCCAACTAGGAAAAACTCCTCAAGCCTCTTTGCATTAATCAAATGAATAGAGAATGTATTATAATTGCTTTCTAGACAACTAGGATTATATTCATCGGGAAAGAAACAAAAAAACCTCTCCCCACGAATTTTAGAAAGAGAACGAGGAAATGCGGTGAAAAAGAGGTTTAATATTACGTGTGGTTCTTTCCTCTCCACAAAAGAGAACCCCCACCATCAGCGAAGGAAAACTCGTTAAACCGAGAAAACCCACGAAGAAAAAACCAAGACAAAATAATGAGGCCAATATACGGTTGGTGCAGGTTAGGGTTACTATTTGTAGAAGGATTGAGTCGACCTACACCCAACCTCGACATTTCCAACATTGGATGAGAAACTACCATGAAAACTTGCCAACACTGTATGAGCACAAAAAGGGTCTTAAGTGCACATTTTAATAAATAAATAAAACTTTGTAGAAAAAAAATGCGCATAAATTTCCTTGACACTTACCGAAATGGAAGATTTGAGTTCTCCATATGTTAGCCTGTAAACACTCATGGGATCAAACCCTAGGCCGCATAAAAATCCGGTAGAGTAACAGGAAAATTACATAGTTGTGCACCAAGTAATCAAGCACAGATTAATACATAGGGAACAAAGGTATAATTGCAGAGACCTTGTCTCCATAGCAGAACGAGTAGAATGATGGATGGTCGGAGCGGGGAGGGCCTGCGTAGTTACACCAGAGAACTACCCTAGTGACCTTCAACCGTTGATCACCTTACGGAAAAGAAGACTATTCAGATCGTATGACACATTACCTCGACACACCCAAGGACCAGACCTTCCCATTATCATCATAATTACTAGTACCGTATTTCAAATCTCTAGAGGTTTCCAAGTATAAATAGATAATGGAGTTAACCAAACATATTCACAACTCTGGTAAATAAGTCATGCAACCAAATATTATGCGATATGTATACTTAACTTATGAAATGTTCCATGGGTTGTGTAAGGTTCATGACCATATGATAACCACCATGGGAAAATTGAAGGCGTATAAAAAATAAATTTTAAGGAAAGAGAAAAGAAATTGAAATAAATTTAACCTCATCATGTGAATACGAATGTCCATTATACGATGAAAATCTAAAGTTTACTACATATTGTGAATATAAATAAAGTAGTGATGTCTATAGACAAAAAGTATAGTTTTTCTACTTAAGAAAAAACCTCCTTTTAGTGAAAAAGGCACGAGTTTTCTAATATGTAATATAATCATTAACCAAAGGTAGTTGGATGTTAAAAATCATATGTGGAAGAAGGGATGTTACATGTTACACATTAGGTAGTTGGATGTTAAAAATCATATGTGGAAGAAGGGATGTTACATGTTACACATTGTGTGGTTCATAGTTTTTTATGAAGATTGGGTTACATAGATCAACTAAGGAATTTTTCGAGGTAAACATTAATAGCAAAGAGTAATGGTTCATTATTTAAATTATCAGAGTTTTAATTTTTTATAGATAACAAATTTAAGGAAAGAGTTTTGGGAATAGGTGATTGTGGTAGCATAACAACTTATTAGCAATTTTAGTACAGCATATACCATGAGCGTATTCTAGGATTATCTTTCCTAAATAATACAAATTACACATCTTTACTCTAACAGTATTAAGTGGGAGTGAATCTGTATAGGATTTGATGTCTCCTACTTGCCTTTGGCATTCAATAGCTAAAATGGTCTAGCTTGTTGTACACTTTGCTTTAATGATTTTTTTTACAAATTTAGAATCTCGATTTCAATTCATCTATCATGATTATCTCCCTTTCTTCACTATCATAAAAATCAAGCTTTCCTTCAATAATGTTTAATAAATCCATAATTAAAATGAATAATAAAGTGAACATCTTCGACAAGTTTCATAAACATCTCATCCATACAATGCCTTGGATTTATAATCAAAATTATTGATAAGATGAAAAAAGGTCTTAAAATTCAATACAAAATAAGCATATAAAAATTATTTATAATATAAAAATTGGCCTTAATTTTTTTTACAAAATAAGCATGTTTAACCCTAATGTATTGGTCTTAAACTTCATTAACAAAAAAAAGGTGTGTTTTCAATGTCTTATAAATCCATATGTTGCATGTGCTTTTCCTAGACAATTAGTGCTTTGCCCACTTAAAAGTAACTAGGTCTTCCAAAGAATCAATTGGGTGGGGTTGGATCAAGCCTTAGATAATTTAGGAAAGTTTGAAGGATCTAGTGATAATGAGGTTCATTAGGGGAAACTCCCAACGAACCACAAAATCTAGCTCAAGTATCTGTGCTTCCTTCACTTATCAACTATAAGGAAAATGCCTTAGTTTTGACCACTAAGTGCCTTCGTCTGAGAGTGTGTAATGATTAGGCTTGGACGGTAGAGTGTTGATTTTGAACCTTATGGTAGGGAATATCCCCGATGGAAAGCATCTATGTATCACCTTGGCTTTGACCTCATTATTATAATGATGCCCCCTGCCACCAGTTTCTCTCTTGGATGATGATGGATTTTTTGCAGTACCCTAAGAGACAACTTGTTATGTTTCAAATGAAATGAACAAAGGAGATTATTGGTATCTATACCCCAATGGTCCTATTTTCCACTTCATTGTTTTATGACCCCATGGGGGCTTCGCTGATGAACTTCTAACATATCACATGCGTTCGTGGTGTACTAAACAATACCCTTGATTTGACTACATATTGGAAAATATCTCTTAAAATCACATTATTTAACCCACTAGCAATATGATCCCAATACATATTCCTAATTTAAATAACCCCTACTTTTAGTCGATATTGTAGGAATCCATTTTTCATGAACATTTTTTATAGCCCTTTATATTTATTCATTAAATTTGAGCTCCACTTTTTATACCTGCTAATATAAAAACCCTTTACCCCTTATTATATGCTCAATTGTTTTTGTCATTTTTTCCTCTCTCTCTCTCTCTCTCTCTCTCTCTCTCTCTCTCTCTCTATATATATATATATATATATAATATATAATATATATATATATATAAATATATATATATATATATATATATATATATATATATATATATATCTCCCAATATGAATGCATGTGGTATGGTATTGCCACCCCCCTCCTCCGAGTGAAGCCTTCATGTATGACACCTTGTAGAAAATTTAATGTATTAAAATTTTAGGAGATTATTTACATGAATTTCAAGGACTTTAATTTAATAAATTATTAAAATTTCAAATAATCATTACTACTTTTCACTAAAACATTTAACCAATCTTCATGGATTCATCCTAGAAAATTTACAAAGTACTCATTGTAACACAATACTATATTTACAAAATACTCTTAATCTTAAATTTAATTAATACTTAAACAGATAAATAATTTAATGCTTATAAAATTAAAATGAACTAATATATAAGCATGGAAATACTTATCATCTAGGAGAGTTTCTGAAAATTCATAAGTCGTTTTGGTATTATTATGGAAATATTTTTCATTGATGGGACAACTAATATTAATGTTGATGTTAATATTTCACGATATTGTTCCCAAATCTACCAATGATTTTTTTCCCTACAAATGGTTTACAATTATTGTCATTGATCAAAGCTAAATAAAATCATGTATAACTATTCCAATGACACTGGCATGGCACAACATGATGCCAAAATGAACAAACGAAAACAAACACAATGTAAATGAGACATGAAAAAGGAACTAACTTGATACAAATGTGATGAAAATAAATTAGCTTAATTATATAACATTTAATGTGTTGTAAGCATAATGCGATGGTGTTGCAATCATAATGAAAAATGTGATATTTAATTTTGAGGTGTGTTAGAAGAAGAACATGGCCATTTTTTTGTTTGTGAATTTAAATAATTTGTATTCATAACCAAAATAGATATTTACATTTAGTACATCACAATCATCGTTAGATTCCCCCAAATGTAATATAGAAACTAAAATCACTAATCACCACCGTTTCAATAGAAAAGCAGAAGATGCCCATCAATACATCATTTACCAGATATACAACCCTTATAAATTTTGTATTCAAGGCTAGAGAAATTGAGCACAAGTCTACCATAGTATCAAATGCGTACAATGGAACCAAAATAGTGGAGACCACAAAGAATAAAGGGTAGATTTTAAAAATGAAAGTCAAGGAAAACTAGCGAGTGAAAAATATTGCACTTGCTCTAGGCTGGACTACAATCTTTCATAGTACCTTTTGCAAAAGATATTAAAAAAAACTCCGCACTAGAAACACATCAATATGGATACATAGACATCCAAAAACCATGAGGGGCTCGAGGGGCAATACAAAAACGAAGTAATAAATAACATAAATTTTTGCAACTAAATCTTTGTATAAGGCCTCTAGCACAAAATGCTTATCAACATACCTTATAACAAAAGAATTATTAGACAACAATAGGGAAATCCATCCGTAATTCATAGAATTAGAGAATTAGAGACAAGATAGACTATGTTGCAAAGTGTGCATGGGGTGCCAACCTAGGAAAGAGTTGTATGCATTGAAACATAAGATTTCCCATAAAACCAGGAGTAGGCATAACATTCCAAAGAGAAGCATTTAATTTGTATCAACAACAAAACGGACCATCCTCCTTTGAACCATATAAATAGTACCCATAACAAGATTCCATACAAAGTGCATATAAAATGAAGAACGAATTTACCATTGAAGAATCCATAAGAAAGTAACAAGAGAGTAAACAATTTACAAGATTGCATCAGGTTGACAATGAGAATAATTTTAGCACATTTCACTTCAAAGTCAAAATGATAAGTAGAATACCATAGAAAATCTATACCTAAATGATGCATGGTGAAAAAAGTATAGCAAAGCTTTGTGAATCCCTCCATCGCTAATCTTGATCCATGGAAATTATAGTAGGATTTTCCCAAGATCAACAAGAGGATGAAAGAGGTTACCAGAGGCATAGTTGCTCACTAGGAATCCTTCTACATGATCCGAGTGAGAGTCCACTCTATCCAAACAATACCTCATATTCCAAATAATTTGTTTGATATCCTCCAATTAGGATAATATACTATAGGTCTCAGTGTGTTTATCTCTAAATGTCAAGCGTAGAAAAGTGGCAACTTGTTAGTTTAAGGCCAACAAATTCATAAAATAAATTTCCTTTTTCCTAAATCTGTTAGGGTTCGGTACCCATTTCATGTCCTTCCCCACCAACTTAGAATTTGAGGGATAAGGTTGGTCTCTAACCTCTTTACTTTCCAATAGTTAAATCTCCTTCCTAACTTCCAAAGGAATTATATCAAAGAAGGTCGCAACAAAGCCATAGGAAAAAGGTTGTCTTCTTTTAAATACAACATTGGCTTCTCCAACTCTCCTACTACACATCATCTACCTTGGATGTATGAGTGCAATAACAAAGGAACATTGAGAACAAGAATGAGAAGCATGCATAAAACGAGGATAAGATATAACATTCCAAAGAGAAGCATTGAAGTTGTATCAACAACAAAACACTAAGGACCATCCTCCTCTAAACCATAAACATAGTACCCATAACAAGATTTCATGTAGAGTGCAATAAATGAAAGAACCAATTTTACCAATGAAAAATCCATAAGAAATTAGACAGAGAATAAACAATTTACAAGATTGCATCAGGTTTATGATGAGCATAATTTTAGAACATTTCATTTCAGAGTCAAAATGATAAGTAGAGTACCATATAAAAACTATAGCTAAAGGATGCATGGACAAAAGTTTATCGCAAAACTTTGTGAAGCCCTCCATCGCTAATCTTAATTTGCAGAAATTATAGTTGGATTTTTCCTATGATCAACCAGAGGATCACTGAGGTCACCAAAGGCATAGTCCCTCACTAAGAAGCCTTCTACATGATCCAAGTGAGAGCCCACTCTATCCAAACAATACCGGAGATTCCAAATCATTCATTTGATATCCTCTAGTTAGGAGAATATATTATAGGTATCAACTTGTTTATCTCTGAATACGAAGCATAGCATAGTGGCGATTTCTTAGTGTAAGACCAACTAAATCATAAAACAAAAGTCTTTTTTCCTAACTTTGCCAGGGTTCGGTACCCATTTCATATCCTTCCCCACCAACTTAGAATTTGAGTGATAAGGTTGATCCTTTATATGATTTAGAATATTAGTTTGCAGTGCTAAGATATTCCTCATATTATAAACAAAATGCTTTCATTGTGTGTAATGTCCCAAATCAATTAATTTTGGAACAAATAGTTCATATTAAACTATCATGCATTTTCCACAAGATTTCCATGTAAAACCAGAACCAGGAATCTATATATTGCACAAAATCTCATTAAAAGATCACAACATGAGAAACAACGAGAAATGCAAGAACCAAAATCCATCTTTATTATATATAGATAGATGCCAATACAATAGTTGGGAATGATCCTCTGATCTCCAAACTGAAATAGAAAAAGCAATCTCTACACCTGTGGATATTTAATGAATCCACCAAGGGGAGATGGGTGCTAGCTCAATCTCTCTAAATCACCCAAGGGTTTCTGTCCTGGAGCTACCAGTGGAGTAGAGAATCGGGTTCTCAACCTCTCATACAAGAAACAATACTCAATCCAAAAATGTCCTCTAGTGGTCTCCTCCTCCTCTTTTATAGATTTGATGGACTCCTCTAGACCCTTCTATTTATTATTATTCTAATCATGGAGCACTTTTCCCTCTTTTATTGAAATTAAAATATTCTTTTAATGCGGGGAAAAGGGTAAATTGGCCACCATGTCTCCTCAGGTCGCTGAAACTCATATCTAACCATCCCATCTTGTAGATCTTCTCGTTCTCCTTGGAATGCCACCTCAAGCATAATTAATTAAGTTATGCCTAATAATAATGTTGATATCTGAAAGATGTCGGAATACAATGAAATAAAAGACAAACTGTACAGATGGTGGAATATGCCAAGTGAATGCCATCAAATCCCATAAAAACTCTGCAAAACTCCATTGGAACCCCTCATGACATAAAACTGCTCCACTGACCTAGCCACCTCTTGCCATGGAAATCCACCCTGGCTGCACTATGAAGAAGGAAAAAATGGGGACATGCCATTGTGCTTAAGTATTCATGAATTTTTTCAAGTGAAATGAAGAGTTTTTATGTTACTTTTATGAGCAACTTAACATGAATCAGAAACTGAACAGTAGCATAAAAATGTATAGAACATTATCAAAAACACATAACAATAAGCACATGGTAAAGGAGTTCACCCCTCCTGGGCTACGTCTCCTTGGTCCAGTTTCCAATGGCTTGGGCCTCTCTATTATGCTCAAAAGTGTAAAACTTTGTGTCTACAATACCCAAATGCTTCTAAAACCTACTCCAATGAGTCCAAAATACTAAAAAATGGCTATCTAGAATCTTTTTGCAACCAATTTTGTGGAAAAATGAATAAGTTATGACTTCCCCTTGTTTTCCCATTATTCACTCCACAAATTGCTCCACATTTGATAGGAACCCACAATTTCGCTCCAAAATTCCACTAACCGAGCTACAATTTTTTCATGCCGTGGGCCATAATCCATCCGCACAAACTTTCCATCACAAATCATAGCTGGTGGAGCCTTGTAATTTTGTGGACTGTGAATCAGGCAGGCGATATACGAATGCAATTTGGCAGACCCGACAGAACTCTTAACTGGAGCTTATAAATGTATCGCGTTCGGGATCCTTTCACAATCAACGGAGTACCACGGTCTTGTATATGTGGGACTTTGCACCGTGTTATGATTTTCAATTGTGATATTGCATCGTAACCCAAACCTATTAGGGTTGATTATGTAATGCCAACCTGTTTCCCTATCACGATGTGCAATATGCGATTATCGCATCGAAACCTTCATCTTGCTAGGGGCAGATTATGTAACACCTCCCTTTGTTGATGTGCAATTTTTGATATATGGGGACCCATTGTGGCCTACCACTTGGTGCATCCGGATTCACTGATCGAACTTTCCACGTCATCTAATCCTACCATGTGAGCAAGTCAAACTTGAAATTTGACTTGCTCTAACTTCTACATGTGAGCTTAGATTTGAGTGTCATTAACACCATTGGAATAAAAATGATGAGCTCTTCGATCTAAATCTAAGTTTAACAAGATTCTGACACTTATTTTTAGCCTAATTTTGAGCACCTGATTAATCCCCATCCTTTTTACTTTTCAGCAGTAAAATTTCATTCCTAACCTCCAAAGGAACTATATCAAAGAAGGTCGCAACAAAATCATAGGAAAAAGGTCAACGTCTTTTAAATACAACATTGACTCCTCGAAATTCCTACTACACATCATCTACCTTAGATGTATGAGTGAAATAACCAAGGAACATTGAGAACACGAATGAGAAGGAGGCATAAAAATAGGAGCAAGCATAACATTCCAAAGAGAAGCATTGAAGTTGTATCAACAACAAAATATTGAGGACAATCCTCCTCTAAACCATAAAGATAGTACCCATAACAAGATTCCATGCGAAGTGCATATAAAAAGAAAGAACTAATTTTGCCAATGAATAATCCATAAGAAAGTAGTAAGAGAGTAAATAATATAAAAGATTGCACCAGGTTGACAATGAGCATAATTTTATCAAATTTCACTTCAGAGTCAAAATGATAAGTAGACTACCATAGAAAAACTACAGTTAAATGATGCATAGCCAAAAATTTATAGAAAAACATTTTGACGCCCTCCATCGCTAATCTTGATCTACATAAATTATAGTAGGATCTTTCCCATGATCAACCCGAGGATCAGTGAGGTCACAAGAGGCATAGTTAGTCACTAGGAAGCCTTCCACATGATCCAAGTGAGAGTCCACTCTATCCAAACAATACCCGATATTCCAAATCATTCATTTTATAGCCTCCAGTTAGGAGAATATTTTATAGGTCTAAGCTTTTTTATCTCTGAATATCAAGCATAGCAAGTGGCCATTTGTTAGTGTAAGGTTGGAAAATTCCTAAATTTGCCAAGGTTCGGTATTCATTTCATATCCTTCTCCACCAACTTAGAATTTGAGTGATAAGGTTGGTCCCCAACCTCTTCACTTTCCAACAGTATCATTCCTAACTTCCAAAGGAACTATACCAAAGAAGGTCGCAATAACGTAATAGGAAAAATGTCAGTTTCTTTTAAGCCACACATTGACTCCTCCAACTCTCCTACTAGACATCATTTACCTTGGATGTATGAGTGAAATAACCAAGGAACATTGAGAACAAGAATGAGAAGAACATTTTCCTTCAAAGCAAGAAAAAGGATGATATACAACACCCTAAAACCCTAACCTAAGAAATAAAATTATCCCGCAAGTTCCATACAAAAAGACTAAATTTGAGTGAATTTTCAATTGTCCCATAGCTCAGAAATATCACATAGACACACAACCAATAGTGGAATTCTTTGACACATAGACTGAGTTCAAAGAAACTATGACAATACCCATAATTTTTTATTCTATTAATTGATATGAAACTATGGACACTTTGACTAAATTGAAACATGACAACTATCCAAGAATCAGTCACCTATGTAGGACGAAGGAGCGTACATGAGCTTGATTGATCCCAAATTTTTGGTTGCACTAGTAAAGGATTCTTAGGTCTTTCTATGGCTTATTTTTAGATCATTCCCATGAGATTTCTTTTGATGACCATGTGTAGCATATCTTGAACTTTGAGCAACAAAAAACTATTATAATATTCATCTACAATCTAAATCACACCTTAGTTAAAGAAGTAGTAGAGTTCTTCAAAGTTTTTATAGTAGGGTTTTGGGCATCCTTTGGAGCAGCATTTGAAGGGTCATTTAGAGTGAATTTGAAGTAGGCTTCAAGAAACTTTTGAACCAGTTTATAAATATCTCCTTGAGGTGACTTAACACAAGATGGAAGACCTATTATACATCTTTGCATCAGTTTTGAAGCAGCATACCTTGAAGGTGAAGATAATTTTTGAGTATTGAACTCTATCCTTTGAAAGAATCTTTAAGATACCTTTAAGATTAGTTGAAGGAATACTTCGTTGGAATTTTTTGATCTCTAGAGACTATGTTTTTGGGAAACGTTTGGAGGAACCAAATGAGAGTCTTAACAACATACTTAGAGTAGAGTTTGAAGACTTGCATTTTTGAGGACACTGAGAGGAAAAAACTTAAAGAAACCTATTGAAGAAGTCGCTCTCATGAGATTATTCTTACTATTATCCTTGTTCCTCCCTAGGTTTCTCTATCCCTTTCCCTAGTGTTACAACCCACACTATTGCAGATTCCTCTACAGTTTGTGTTATAATTTTAGTCTCTACAATTTTAGTTGTATCTTCCCCTATTTATAATATAGTTATTGCTTCTTCCAGCATCACACTCTATCCCCTATCTTCCAAATCTAATAGAAATAGGTGAATCCCTACAAGGTCGCCCCAAATGTGACCCACATACTCTAAATCATGCATGACAAGAGGTAACACATTGTAAATTTGGACACTCAATAGCATCTACTACAACATTTTTTCAGAAAAATAAGGGTGATTTTACCAACCTATGGTGTTGTAAATGGTTCAATAGATTGAAATGATATAAGAAAATAATGTCATGTTTCCCTTTTCAAGGGAATTACATTTGAATGAAGTATGCTATATTGGTCAGACAATCAATCAACGGTTTTCTAATATTGTCCACATTATATTTTTATGCAAAGTTGTAATTAGCATCCTAGAACCATTCATAGACACGTTATGAATTTTGTTTAGGGATATTAAAACTAAAACAAATAGAATAAACAATTTCCATAAGATTTGGTAAGTTCTTCTTGGAAAATGCCAATGTTAGAATGCTCAAGCCAATTTTTTCCAAAATTAACCCTTTCACCAAAAACTACATTGATCCTTACCAAGAAAAAAGTTATCTCTAGAGATTCTCAAATAAATAAATTTATGGATAATGGAATCATAGTAGAAGGATGCTTACAGATATATGCTAATCTCAGGAGTCGAACAAAATCTTAGGCTTCCCCATCTAAGTCCTACACATACTTTTACGGAAAGATGCAAATCACTTCATTCAAAAACACACTATGAATTTCATCCATGGGTGGAAAAGCTAAACCAAGTGGTATAAATGAGTTCCACAATATAAAATAGTGTGTTTAACCAAATATGAGCACACTATCTAAAATAACTTGAGTCATGGTCTTACAAAATTGGACACTTTGTGAAAAAATCACATTCATATTTTGTAAGTTAAATTCTATCACAAAAAATCTTCAAAGAGTACAATTTTAAACCAATGGGATCATAACAAAAAGATGCTCCTAGATATGATCTAATGTTATGAGTCTAACAGAATTTATCGGTCTCCTATCCAAGTCCCAAATCAACTTCTTTTGGCAATTTTCAACATCTTAATTTGGATTTTAACAAATGGTTTTCTTCTTTATTGGATTTTAATATCCACTGCTTGATTCCAAAGGAGATAAAAAAAAAATCAAATAATAAGAGTAAAACTAAGACATACTTCAACGTTATATGCATTTTTGGAAGCTAATATTTGGTGGCATTGGCTCTAAGGAGACTAACACCTTCAGAAATTTATTTATATGAAAAATCATGCAAACAAAATTCCTATTAAGCATTTAAGAAGAATTCTCATCTCTAAAGAAGGCTCCTACATTTATAATTTAGAAATTCCTATGGAAATAGACTCCAATGCTTGATTGAGGGAATTTACAGGAGGAACAACAAAACAGAACTAAAAGGGGCTTATTATTTTTTCATGAAAATAACCCAAAGATAAAAAGCACATTCATTATAATATCCCTTAGTATTTCCTTGATGGGTGGGGGATCGAATGTGAAGCTAAATATCTCGGAAGCCATTGGGAAGATAGGCTGAAGAAGAAGTACAACTACGTGGATCATGTCACCATAACTACAAATAATGTCAAAATTATATGAAGGTGATGTGGTTACCATCTCTTCTTATTTAGTTAGTGATGTCGTAGGTCACTTTAGTGGGAGGGACCGCTTTTACTAGAAAGGTCATATCGTTCATGAGGAACTTTAATTTTTCTTCTGTAAATAGTTGGGCAAGACATAGTCTCCATCCCTTTCAGAAATGTTTAGAAATTGGGTTATAAAATATGGAAAGAATAACATAGAGATAGTGAGTTCCATAGCAAGTCCATCAACCCCTGCTCAACTAGTCACACATCTAGTTTGTTTTGGACTCAACAAAAGTATATTATGTCAACTCAGCTGACATCCATCCAAAATACTTATCACATCAAATATATGCACTTGAAATTTTTAATGAGATGAATCTACAAATCAAAATAATATTTTCTATTCTAAAGCTAATCCTTCTAACACATATCGAGACAATTCTCCTCATAAATAATGATGAGTGGGAAGATGAAAGGGAGTTAAAATTGTATACTATACATTTCAAATTGGAATTGCCAATTTTAGTGAGACTAACTTAAAAGAGGTTGATAGGTAAGTCAAGATATCTAACTATCATTAGAGCATAAAATCTTGGAATAAACTAGACAAAAGCATTAGAAGGTATCATCTTAGAGGAGCCCAAGCTTAAACTTTTTTTGTAAGAAATCACCAAAAAAGATTTAGAAAAATTAGTCATGAAGGCTAATTCAACCCAATGGAAACTAATACAATGGATTTCATGGGCTCATCTTGCAAGTCTCAAACTTTAGAAGTAGTTGGGAAAGTAAGGGAAATTTTATTGAGATTTCCACATAGAAGATGTTGGGAGAACATGAAAAATTAAGGTAAAAAACTCAATAGGATTAAGGTATGGGTTGATAACTAAAGATGATAGGAGCATCCCCAACAAAAATTACTAACGGGTAGTCAAGTCAAATAGAGAAACAAAGGATGAGACAATGACATGCACTAATTGACTTGAAAGCTAACTGCCCACTAATTGAAGGAATAAGAATAGAATACGAAATTAGTAAAAATAGTGCAATAATGGATAAGGGGACTCAAGCCTAGGGGATTAAAACCTAGGATGTTTCATTGGAACATATAGATTCATTTGAAATATAAAGTATGTAAGTAATAAAGAAGAACTACATGATTCAGATGTAATAAAGAACCTACCTCATCAACAACAATGATGGCAACAACAACAATATTCACAAAAGGTTAATCAAATGGTTTTCTACAGTTGTCAGGACATCCTAACAAGTCCACTTGAAGGATAACATAAGAACACATAAGAAAATACATAATTATAAATCAATCAAATTGAAGGGGCATGTTAACTTAACACATTAACTTGAAACCGACTCAACTAGCATATGATCCAAAAGATGTATTGGATATTTAGGTATTTCAACTATTTCATGTTGTCTCTAGAGAAAATTCTATTAGGTGGAAGAGAATGTGGAAGCAGATTGTCATGCTATTGAAAAAGAAATAAAATGAATTTTTCTAAACTAATTGCATAAGTTTAGTTATGGATAAACTAAAACTAGCTTTCCTAAGAAAATATGAGGACCGATTGGACTCAACGCAATAACTAGTTCATCAGCTTGTTGCTGAAAATGTCCAAATGAGAGAATAGGTAGAGCAATCATAACATCTGAATAAGAAACAAAAGACATATGAGCTATCCTCTATAATTGAGTAGGAAATTTCCACGTTTAAAGTGGTAAAGAATAAACTATGAGAACCAATGGATATGATAAATACTCATAACGTTCTCCTCAATTACTAGCTGATGAATTTGACAACCTCCTACAATGGATTTCAATTTTAAAAGGTACTTAATAAGGACTTGTTGGAGAAGAATAATTTCTTGTTTTATCTTTGGGAAGTATCCTCCCTTGTACCTGGTTTCAGTTTGGTTTCCTACTACATTGGGTACTTATTGGTTTGGTCAATGACTATTTTATGTCTTGTTTTGATAAGCTAAGTGTGTAATCCCTTCAATGTTTATAATAAACAATCATTAAATGTGGATATATGTAATTTTCTATGATTTTATCACGTCAATTTTTCTCATCAATTTCCCCCTTTAAATAGGTTAAAATTATTTGATTCTTACATTCAGTATAGCTGCTAGCCCAATAGGTGCACCCATCATTGTAATGATCATACACATCTCATAGCACTTACACACAACTAACCATGGGAGATGAGCCAAAATTTGAATGGTCCTCTCATACCAAATTTTGTGAGGTCTTGCTGGGACCTCATAGTAGAGAGAGTCACAAACTATTGTTGGGAAAATTTGCATTATCAACAGGTATGTGAATTATGGAGTCGAGGTCCATAATAAGGTTGAGACCAAAAAATGTGGTCATTTAAGGTCTCAAGATGGATCCTAAATCTTTTCTCCAGAATTTTTGAATGTGGGAGAAGTAGTAAAAATGACACATAAAGTTGATCCATCCAAATATTTCGCTCTAAAATATGGCTGAAAAAAATATATTGATCCAATCACAATTACTTCTACTTTGCAGTCCTTCCTTTTGGATCGTGTTTAACAACATATGAATAAATTAATTTACCTAGAACATCTAAGTAAAATTCCTACTCACATCGCTTAAAAGAACATAATATGCCATCCTCAAAATCCTCCACCTCATGAAGTTAAAAAATAATATTAGGGGAAGGAAAAATTACTTTGAATCCTAACACACCAATAGGATTTTTTCAACTTGTTTTATCAAGAAATATAATTCTATTAATGAAACGAGATGACTATGTAATCAACAAATGTTAACACTCAAAATAGTTTTGTGAAAATGTTTCATCGCCTAAGGAGAACATATACACCAAGGATATACTAAATATGAGGCTTCCATAATAGGTACAACTTAACCTCCACCCATCATTATCCCATTCTAGTAGATTGAGTTAATTTGATTGTCCCTCTTTAGTGCATCCATCACTACAACACATGAGCCGTTGAAGCCTAATATTTTCATATATTGAAAAGGCTTGGTTGATCCAATCCCTCTACTCTAGTACTTGTCAAATGGACATGTTGTCAAGATATTGTGTGTAAACATAAGATAATTTGTGATCCCATCTTTAGTACCATGAATTAAATATTCCCATCCTTTCTCTACTTTATTTTGTATAAACATGAGAAGGAGAAATAAAAACTTGACTTACTAGTGATGAGTCTTCTAATAGTCCAAAACATCATAAGATGATCCATAGAAAGATCACTAAAATTCAACCCATATTAAATAGTTATCAATTTCATAATTCATTATATAGTTTAATAATGTTATTTTCTAAATAAACCATGGTTGATAATAAATTTGTTAACAATAACACAAAAAATATATATCTTATATAATAGAATATGTTTGTGTGCTTTTTCGTTAGCAAAAACAAAATTGATCGTATTTCTACTCGATTTGGAAAAATATACACATAGTAGATACTTATAGAATTCACAAGGAATTGAGGTGGTTATATTCTTGTTACAAATTTCTGTCTCAATATTTAAAATTCTAGCCAAAAAATGAAGAAGTCCATAGCCTTTTATAAAATTGATTGTAAACATCTAACATTTTAAATATTTATAATTAAATTATACCACGATATAAATTTAATTATTCCCGATGAGAAACTAATTTACTTTATCATCACCTATAATAGAGTACTCTTGCAAAGGTCTATGTAGATATGACATTCTATTCACTGAATATTGATTATTGCAAAAACTAGTTGGAGCTCTTCTCTTCACCTAGCCATAGACCTTTTTGCTCAAGATATTTCAATAATAATTCACACATGAGCCATGAATCAATTACTGTGTTGTCTCTTCTTAGCCTTGTCCTCAATTACATAAACAAAAGTGATGTCATCTTCTCCTTCTCCTTCTGTATATAGAATACATCGATGATAAGGAACCCAACCCCTATGATCCACCTATCATTAGATAATTATTCCTTTGTCTTAACATTTTCCTTTCACATAAGCCTACATTATTGTTAATGTTTTCTTTCATATTGTGTAAGTCATTGTCATCATGTTATCTTCGTCATCATCATCATCATTTTTTATTTCCTTTCTATTGTACTTTGAAAGTTCTTTATATATCATTTTATTATTATTATATTACTCAATATTATGTGGGATCTAAAGCTCCTCTTCTATTGGGATCTAAAGCTCCCTCTCAAGATAACACCACATCACTTTCTCCTCATTAAACTTTGCACCCCTTCACACAACTATCATTCTGAGGGATGGAAAGTACACACGGTAATTGTGGGGAATTTCTCTATCACCCACAAATACCCACAATTCTGTAGTCAGCTCAAGTGTATTCCTTGATTAATTGTTTACATAGTAGCAAACAGAGGCTCTAAAAATCCTAAAGTGCGACACATCCAAATTTCCCCTCGATAAAGCCTCCTTCGATGTAATCATTGCAAGAATCCATTGAGGACTCTGATTCTTTAAATATACTATTGTGTTGCATGGCTCAGGTAAGAAATGCAAATGTAGGCCTTGGTCATGAAACACCACCCTCACTCCTATCACAATTCTACTATTCTTTCTCTCAGCCACCCATTTTTTGTGGGTTGTGGGGTGTTCTGTCAACTCTCATTGAATGCATTCTTTCGCACATAAATTTTTAAATTCATTCGACACATATTCACCTGCATTATTGATCCTTAGAGTCTTCACCTTCTTGTTTGTTTATTTCTCAACCAGTGCCTTGAGTTCTATGAACTTGGAGAGTGTCTCATCTTTCTTCCGTATGAAGAATATTCAGCACTTCCGTGAGAATTCATCAATAAAAATGACAAAATATTTATGTCTAGTAGTGGATGTTTTCGAGAAAGGTCCATAAACATTAGAGTGGTGCCTTTCTAGGACTTCATGTTCTTTGTTGTCCCAATCATGGAATGTGGATTTTTTGTACATCCTTTTCATACATCATGTTTCTCAAGTGCACCTTTAGGGAAACCAATGGTTGTTTGTTGTATAATCTTCAAGGTTACATGATGCAAATGGCTAAGTCCTATGTGCGAAAGTTCGTCGACATTGCAGCCCTGCACTTTCTCCGCCTTAGTGATTAATGCAATGCAGTATTCCAAATTTATCTTATACATGTTCCTCACACAAACCTCAATCTGTTTCATCTATCTCATGTCCATATGTCTCAATAATTCTTTTCCTTTTCTTAATATCACATCATAACCATGGTCTTCCAAAACTACAACAAAGATGATATTTTTTTTAGTCGTAGAACAAACATGACACCCTTGAACCTGAGAGGGGAGCCTAACTCCCTCTGAAAGGTGACTGTACCAATATCGATCGTGTTGTACCTTCTGTAATCCCCTAGCTTGATGTGCATCTGGAAACAATTTTCCTCTAGGGAATTGAAAACATCTCTTCACCATGTCAAGTGGAACAATTCACTTGAGTCCAAGTACCACACACTCCCCATAATTGTGTTGGACATGTATTCCATAAGGGTAAAGTCAAGCTAGAACTATGAATCTAAGGCTTCACATACTAATCCTCCTAAGGTCTTCTTGATTTCCTTTTTGTGTATACGCTTCATGGCATAGTGCTCATATTCATGACAATGAAAGCATTTATTTTTTGACAAATATTTCTTCTTTCCCCCCTGGATGGATTCTAGTTTGGTTTGAGATTTCTTCCCTTTTCCCTTCTTTCCCTTTCCAGCAAATGCAAATTTTTCTTCATCCTGACCCTTAGATGAGGCCCCATCTCTGATATTCCACCTTATTTTATCTTGTACCAAATTAAACCGTAAGCTTTCTCAATTTAGTAGTTTCTTCCTTTCGTTCACTGGACCTTGATAGCTATGCTAGCTCTTGGGAAGGTCTAGAAGGGTTAGGCTTACCATGTTATCCTCTAAAATAGTAACACTAACGACTGCAATCTCATCACGAACTTATGTGAACCTGCTCAAATACTACGGGATAATGTCATTCTTCTACATCTTGATATTTCAAAGTTTATCCTAGTGCACTAGCTTCTTGTGGTCACTATTATTCTGGAAAAAATCTGTCAATTCCTACCACATAACATAAGGATTTTATTTTTGATGGATATTGGTGACAATGCAGTCCCATACTCCGTCCAATATTATTCTCCTCACCTTGGCTACATCTTTCTTCCACTAAGCAAGGCTCTGGGCATCAAATTCTGCTAGTTTTGCAACATCTCTCTTGATATATACTAGTAATCCATTGTCATCGAATACCTCCTGTATGTGATCTTTCCATTTAGTGAAATTAGAGTTGCCTTCTAAGTTATATTCTACCCTTAGCCCATTGAAGGTCATCTTCTAAGCTCTGAAGAGATCCTGCTACACTAAACTGCAATTTCGAACCTCCAGAGACACAACTTTGAAATTCCTACTTTATGAATCCTAATCTGATACCACGTAGAAATTATGGTGTATATTTGCAACTCCTCATGGTTTTTTTTCAAAATCACAAGACACAAACTTGCTCTACTGCTCTCCAGAAGTTAATTCACAATTTAGTACAAAAATTTTAGACATGAAATAAAAAATAACACACAAGCACACAATATTTTTCCTAGGGAAATCAATATGATAAAAGCCCCAATGGCTGCTTGCATTAATATGATGAATAGAGATGTATTACAATTTCTTTGCTCAACTGAGCACAACCTGCAAGTGAATAACCTATCTCTATTTCTCACTCAGAATCTCTCACCTAGACTTAGTTAATTTATGCTACTGCTTGAGCCCCTATTTCCTTGAGCAATTCCTTGAGAGATTAGACCCCTATTACTTAGGATGTTTTCCAAAATAGATTATGTGATTCCTAAGGTTTATCATCTGACTACATGCAACACTTGTATATTCAAGACTAGTCTACAACTCATGTTACGCTGCCTTGCAATCCCTACCACAACTGGGGAAGTCGAATTATTTGCATGCAATAGCTATTTTGAGTTGATTGATGAGATAACTATATGATCACTAAGTTCGATTGAAGTCCCACTGCACAAATGACCTTCCATTAGTTCCTCCAACAGTTAGAACTAGTTTAGCTGAAAACAACTTGAGATAACTGACTTTGATTGCTACAAATTAGCAACCACACATGCTTCAATGAACTCTAACTCCTCCAACTCAAATTTATTGAGTAAACTAGGTAACACAAGCCATGTCATACAAGTTAATTGCATCCAACTTGTCTGCTAATGTGGAGATTCAAATTTTCTCATTTTAATCAAGGAAAATTCAAATTTAGAATTTTTTGTGGCTTTTTTCAACAATCTTTCACATGAATCTAATCCATGTTGTCGATGACAGTCATGAGTTCCAACACAAAATGTTCTGATAAAAATCAGTGGATAGAAGTAGCGTTCAAAATAAATGTAACAATAAGAAAACAAATATTAAAACATAATTGATGGAAACCCCAAAAAGTACTCCAACTATGTTATTGCCTATCCACGTTCAGCAAAAGTGCCTCCATCGCCCTAAATCCCATCAATTGTTGTTAGCCTCCATCACTCTGCTTCCTGAAGAACCCATCAACAATGCAAAGACAAACTCCTAATCCTTTATCTTTACCTTTACCTTTTTTACTAGTGCCTCGTATTTCTTTTGCCTTCAAAAATTTTCTTGTGAGCCCCCTCTGTGTAGTAGTGTCAAAGGCAATGACAGGCATGTTGTTTCTAATCATATCAACATAAATCAAAGGGACATAAGAGGAATTGATGTCTAGGAAATCTTGCAAGGAAAAGTTGTCACATTCTCGAGGGACGGCTACCCCCATAAAATGAAGATCCCAACAAATCTTTGCCTTTATATCAGATAACATGAATGGTAAGTGAAATAACAACCTCGGTATAGGCACCAAACATTGGTAGTTTGTAAGCTAGCAAAGAGCCAATTTTGTAGTTGTTAGATAATATTATCTTAAATTGATATGTTTTTGTCTTAATTGTTAATTGTTTTAAATGAGTTTTATCTAAAGTGGTCCGTCTTAAATATAAAATTTCATCTTCAAATATTTTTGTTTCAAAAAAATGATTTTGTCTTAAATATAAAGTTTTGTCTTAAACTCTTTTTGTCTTAAATACAAAGTTTCGTCTTTAAATATTTTTGTCTCAAATTGTTTGTCTTAAATTTAAAGTTTTGTTTTAAAATAATTGTCTTAAACTTTTTTTTGTCTTATATATAAAATTTTTCCTTAAAATAT
>APFE031747417.1:241619-301932 GCA_000404065.3 Pinus taeda
TCCAAATACCCTCAGATGTGAAAGAGAGGGTTTCTTACCAGTCCATACTTCTTGTGGAGTCTTATCCTCCAACGCTGATGAAGGTGACTTGTTGACCAGGTAACATGCAGTATCCACCACCTTTGCCCAGAATTCCTGTCCTAACCCAACACCACTGAGCATGCTTCTTACCCTTTCCATCAACGTCTTGTTCATTCTTTCCACGACTCCATTTTGCTGAGGTGTATTTGGAGTAGTCTTCTGCCGTGCTATACCACACTTCTTATAGAATTCTTCAAATTCGTTGCTGCAAAATTCTACACCATTATCCGTCCTCAACACCTTTATCTTCTTCTCTGTCTGATTTTCCACCATAGCCTTAAATTCTTTAAACCTATCAAAGACTTCAGATTTCTTCTTAAGGAAATATATCCATGTATTACTTGAGAAATCATCTATAAATGATACATTGTACATAGACTTACCAGTGATGGAACTTTCACAGGTCCAAACACATCACTGTGCACAAGCTCTAATATTTTTTTTGTCCTCTTACCACCAGAGGGGAAACTCACCCGATTCTGCTTCCCATATACACAATTTTCACAGAAATCAAAATCTAGAGAGCTACTACTCATACCTTCTACCATACCTTTACCATGAAGTATTGGAAGGCCCTTCTCTGCAATATGTGCAAGCCTTTGATGCCACAACATGGTCTTCTCTCCAGAGACCACTAGATTTTTTGCTCCATTTTCAGGAACCATAGAACTATTACACCCGTCAATAACAGTGCTACCTTGCAGCTTCTATAGAGTTCCAATCCGAACTCCCCGCATCAATACCAGTGCTCCACGAACCATCTTGCAGGTATCCTTCTCGAACACTGTCTTTACACCTGCATCATCCAACTTGCTTACAGAAATAAGATTTCTGGCCAATGCAGGAATATGTAAAACACCTGGAAGGGTTCTAACCCTTCCACCTTGCAACTTCAACTTTACTTTTCCGCGACCAATGATTCTAGCCTTCCTATCATCTACTAAGAAGACATCACCACCATTGTATTTCTCATACTTGCAAAACCACTCTCTATGGGGAGTGAAGTGAAAGGATGCACCTGAGTCAATTAACCATGCCTCATGATCTACATGTGTACTTGGAGAAGCCAAGTACACATCCCCACCTTCATCCGAGGTGGTTTTCGCCTCTGTAGAAGGAGCATCATCATATCCCTTTCCTTTATCAGGAGCTTTAGATTTACAATCCCTTATGAAGTGCCCTTCCTTTCCGCATTTCTAGTACACCATCTTTGTAGGTTTTCCTGGAGATTTAGATCTCCCTCTAGATTTAGATCTCCCACTCGATGACTTATTTTTGTTTCTGTTCTGGGACCGTCCTCATATAGACAAGGCATCACCATTATAGTTGTCCATATTTTTCCGTCTCATCTCCTCCGTCAGCAAGGCCGAGACTATTTCATCAAACTGCAAAGCAGTTGCATTGCTACCTATTGCAATAACCAAACTATCCCACGAATGTGGTAGAGAACACAACAAACTGTTGCACTTATCTTCATCTGAAATTTTAATATCAACATATGATAATTGACTTACCATGGTATTAAATGCATTCAGATGCTCTGTCACTGAGTCTCCATCTTCCATCCTCAGGTTATACAAGTTTTTCCGCAGGAATAGTTCATTCACCAGAGACTTAGATTGGTACAAAGTCCCTAACTTGTCCCACAGAGCCTTCGCCATAGCTTCCCCTGATACATTCAGCAATATTGAATCTGAGACACACAATCGTATTGTGCTCTTTGCCTTCTGATCCAACTTCTTCAATTTTTCATCGGTCACTCCCGTTGGTTTAGTACCCGGATCTACCGCAATCCACTAATCTTTATCCACCAACAGATCCTCCATCTTGAGTTTCCACAACTCAAAACTCTGACCATTAAACTTCTCAATCTCTATCTTTCCGCTGCTCGCCATCTTCTTTCACCACTAGAATCGATCTCGCAGATCTCCCACTGAACATGGTCTACCACAGGCCCAAGCGAAACCCCTCAGCTCAAAGGCGTCCCCTTGAAGCCAAAACAACTCTGATACCAAATGTAGGTTTTAACCCTGTATAGAAATTACCTGCATACGAATTCTAAATCACAGGAAAAATAAAAATGCGAGAGCATAACACATAAAACACATATACACAAAGATTTCCCACTAGATCACAAAACCATGACTACTAGCTTGATTTTCCAATATGTTCCTTTCAATGTTACAATACATATTTATACATGCCGAAGCATCCAATACCATGGACCAAAAAACATCGCGTCCAAAACCATGGACCGAAAACCATCGGATCCAAAAAACATGTGCGAAAATCATGCACAAAACCATATGTGGGTCCGCCCAACCTAACATAGGGTCCAAAATCAAAATTTTCCCGGGCGCTACCCCGAACCCCATAAAGTGGGGTTACGTGTACCCCTTAAACCCCGTGTTAACTATGTGGAAAGAATATAACACAACCCAACAAAGGAAAAGACTAGACAGGTTTCACCAAAGTAGGAGGAAAAGGAAAAGGAGGAGGAAGGAAGACACAAAAGATCCCTAGTGTGAATGATAAAACAAAAAGTTACAACATTTTTGAGATCTTAGGAGAAAAAGAAATTGAGGGAGGGGATAAAGAGAGTACAGAGAATCAGAAAACAAGGGGGAAATAAAAAGAGACTAGAATGGAGTAGATTTAGGAACATAATGAACACATGATGGACCCTTTGAATACCATGGAAGTAGAAAGAGACCAAGAAATGACTCAAAGTGAAAGTGGTATGGAGGATTAAGATTTACAGAAGATCCTGGAAAGGGAGAACCTAGAGCTGGAAAAGTTTCTAGAACAAGGCGATAACCTGGGAATAAACACCATCACTGAGGAGGATGTGGACAAAGTCCAACAGATATTCCTTAACAAGGCACATAAAACAGTTGTAGGAGTCAAAAGAGGACATGACAACCAGGAAAACAAAGGAACTTCCTCAATAGGATTAATAACCAGAAAATTAACAAAGAATCCATGCAAAAGAAGGGAAGAAAAAGATAGAAAGAATAACTACTGGAGTGTGGCAAGCTTGTGATTGATTCAAGAAGGATGAAAAGCCTCTCTAGTTACTCCTTTATAAACCCACCTCAATGAAAATCACAACCTGGAACATTAGAGGACTAGGGAGCAGAAGAAAACAGAGGAATCTTGGTAAAAGGATTAGAGAGGAAAAACCTGACATACTATTCATACAGGAATACAAATGCTCAGTGGAGAGGATACACAAAACACATAGCAAATGGGTAAATAGATATGAATACCTTTAAGTTAATGCAAATAAATTTGTTGCTGGTATTCTCACTCTGTGGGATCCACAAAAATTTGGTGTGATTGATGCGGAGGCATCCAGACATCACCTTTCTTTGATTTTCCAACTGGTGGGGGACAGGTAATGTTACATGATCACCAATGTCTATTTTCCACAACCAATGGAGGAAAAAATTCGACTCCTCAGAACACTAGAGGATATGAAGAAGAGATACCCAGCTCTACTGTGGATTATTGGAGGTGATTTTAACATAAAAAAATCACTCATGGAGAAGAAAGGAGGAACTAGAATACTTCGGAGAGATTCAATTTCCTTCCAAAACTTAATCACCAATATGAAATTGGTTGATATGGAAACAAGCAATGGAATATTGACTTGGAATAACAAAAGAGGAGTTCCTAACCAAGTGGCCTCAAAATTGGACAGATTTATGATTTCAGAGGAACTTCTTCTCAGGGGAAGCAACATTACTACTCTCATACTACCTCTTGGGGGTTTAGATCAGTGGTCTATCCAATTGGAAGCCTCCCCTTTTGGCAAACGAAGGAACACCCCCTTCAATTTTGAGAATTCTTGGCTCACTCATTTAGATTTCATCACAAATATTGAACAATGGTGGAAGGAAGATCTTCACCTTCAAGGTACAAAGATGTTCCTGCTTCACTGCGGGCTCAAACACATTAAAGGCAGAATCAAAGAGTGGAAAAAAAAGGAATTTGGCAACTTCTTCAAATCTAAAGGAGAGGTGGAAAAGAAACTAAAGGAAATAAACCAGATTCTTATCACAGAAGGCTACACAGATGAAAGGAAAGAGATGGTAGAGGCACTCTAGCAGGAGTGGGACAACAGATTCTCTTCAAGAGGAAATACTCTGGAGACAAAAATATAGATTACAATGGATTAAAGAAGGGGAGAGAAACACCAAATTCTTTCACAGATCCACCATAGCTCACTGAAACAACAATAGAATTGTGAAACTTACAGATCAGCATGGTGTAGAGAGAAACACTCATGAAGAGATGGAGAAATTTCTACTCCAGCATTTTCAGAAAATTGCTAAGGAAACCTCGGAAGATAGATACCATTTTACATAAAAATTCACTCAGTACATCCCTAAATTGGTCACCAGAGAAGATAATTTCAATCTCAATAGACCAGTAACAATGGTAGAAATTGAGGAAGCCGTGAAAGAGATTCAAAATGGGAAAGCACCAGGCTCGGATGGTTTTAATGTGGATTTTTTCAAAGCTTGTTGGAAGATAGTGAAACAAGACATCCTGGAGGTAGTGGAAGACTCTCGAAGATTTAAGAAAGTCTTAAAGGTTCTTAATGAATCTTTCATTGCCTTAATCCCCAAACAGAAGAAGGCTACCTCTCCAGACAGATTTCGACCTACAACATTATGCAATGTGATCTACAAAATTATATCCAAAGTCATTACCAACCGTCTCATACCTCTCCTCCCAACCCTAGTGCCAGAGGAACAAACAGACTATGTGGAAGGAAGACAAATTCTAGATAATATAATACAAGCACATGAAACGGTTCATTCACTCATTACCAACAAACAGGAAGGAATGATAATGTAGTTGGACATAGCAAAGGCCTATGACAAACTTAGTTGGTCATACGTAAGAGCAATTTTAAAATCCTATGGCTTTGATCACAATTGGATTAAATGGGTTATGGCGCTAGTTACCACAACCAACTGTTCAATTCTTCTCATTGGTGATCCTTCCAAAACCTTCAAGCCTTCTAGAGGTCTCAGGCAAGGAGATCCTCTTTCTCCTTTCCTCTTCATTCTAATGATGGAAGGGTTAGGAAGAGCTATCAGAGTTGCTAAGGAGGAAGGGAGAATTCAGGGTTTGAGACTCACTCATGGTGGGGACATAGTGACGCATTAGCAATTTGTGGAAGACACTATGCTTCAAGGCACTCCCATTATTAAGGAAGCAAAAGCATTCAAACAGAATCTAAGTGAGTTTGTTAGGGCAGCAGGCACTGAGGTAAGTCTCACTAAATAAAAAATCTTCTTTTTCAATACAGATATTTCAATTCAAAGAAATTTTTCCAATATTTTGGGCTTTCAAAGGGAGACACTGCCTGTGAAGTATCTGGGAGTTCCTCTCACTGACAATCCGCTTCACAAGGATATTTGGGATCCTATTCTTAATAAGCTAAAAGATAAGATCAACAAACGGACAAATAGAGCACTAAATCTAGCACGGGGACTAGTTCTCACTAAGGTTGTCCTACAAAGTATCCCTATCTATATGTTATCTACCATTCCAGCACCAGTCAGTGTAATGAACAATATAAGAAAAATGCAAAGAGACTTTCTATGGGGGAAAAGTGAAGAAAAGAAGCAATGGGCCCTTGTGGCATGGGATAGAGTATGCAAACCTAAGTCCCATGGTGCTTGGGTCTTCATGACCTAGGAATTCTAAATAGAGTTCTTGGTGCCAAATTCTAGTGGAGATGGCTGAAAGAAATTCAAGCTCCTTGGGTAAAACTTTGGAAGCACAAATATGCTAGCAAATGGCAGGAGGAAAATCTAATCAGAATGACAGGACAGGTAAAAGGTTCGGCAATTTGGTGTAGGGCATGGGAGAACAGAGCCGTAGTCCAAAACCATTGTTTCTGGGAGATCAGAAATGGGAACCTGGCTTGGTTCTGGGAGGACAATTAGCAGTAGGAGGACAATCTCCGAAGTGAATAATTAGCATACATCCACACCGATACCATCAGCAAAGGACTAAAGTGGATAAGTGACTATTGGGATCAAGCAAGGAATGATAAGAAATGGAGAACTTGGAAACTTCTAGATTATAGTGGAATGGGCATGTTGCATATTCAGGCTACAACCCTTCAAGGTATTTTAGATAGAAGAAAAATCTTGAACTCAAACTCTAATGATCCACTAAGATGGGGAAAGAACAATATAGGGATCTTCAACCTTAAGCAAGCCAAAAGAATACATGCAGGGCTAAACCATCCCAACACTGATAAGACATGGAAAGAAATATGGGAAAATCCTCATTGGATGAAAGTAAAACTGTTCAAGTGGCTGGTTCAATAGGGAAATATTCTAACATGGGATAACCTAAGAAAAAGAGGCTTTTTGGCCCCTCAAGATGTCACTTCTATAGACAATAGGAAGAAACTACAAATCATCTATTGAGTAGATGCACTTTCACCACAACTCTTTGGAATTGGGTTGGCGAAGCCTTTGCACAGACAGATAAAGATGCTAATGACATCATCACCACTTTGAACAACTGGAGGAAAAATTTCTCAGATAATGAGATCATAAACTCTGCTTGGATGTCGACCCTGGGATCCTTAATCTAGAATGTCTGGAAGGAGTGTAACAATAGGATTTTCAAGGAGAAAATGAGTCTGATGAGTAACATCCTCAAACTAGTCCTTAAACAACTCAAAGAAACTGTGCATATCCTGGGAGGAGTAGCTACATGTAAACCCATTGAACAAAGAGAGGCAATAATATTGAAGAAATTAGAGCTCAAGGTTATTCCTCCTTAGGGTTCTATGCAAATTATCAAGAAAACCTCAACATAAAAGTCTTCTTGGCAACCCCCTTCTCACGGTTTTTTATAATTCAACATAGACGGGGCTTCAAAAGGGAATCTGGGAGAAGTTGGTTATGGAGGGGTTCTGAGGGATGAGGAAGGAAACATATAGGTCATATTCCATAGTTATCTTGGCAAAGCTACTAACAATATGTCTGAGCTCATGGGCCTAGAAATACTGCTCAAATACAACATTCAAATGTCATCATTGAGGTTGATTAAGAACTTGTCATTAACTCAGTACAGAGGATAAATGCTAGAGTTGCTCCTGAGAAAATCTCAGAACATTGGTGGCTTCTACAAGTCTACCAAATAATCCAAGCGCACCTAAGAAGGTTGAGAACCCTCCGGTTGGTTCATGTTTGTAGGGAAGCCAACAAGGTGGTGGACTGACTTGCCAATGAGGGGGTTCAAAATAAGCATATCGATCTCTACTACTGGTGGGAGGAGATAACAGATGAGAGGTTGAAGGAGGGATGTTCATCTAGATCCCTTAGTGACCAACAAAAACATCAGGAAAATCAAGAGACTGTATTTGCTAACACAGAGCCACAGTGATGTGGTACAGTTATTCTAGTTTCATCATGAAGTGTTTTGACATAAGTGAGATCCTTTTTAAGTTGTAGGTCTATTTGGACCTCATTAACATGGGTAATGGAAATCCAGGTGTCTCAGGGGGGTAGCCAGATAGAGGGATCTTCATCTCCCTTTGGCCCATGAGCTGGAACTCGGATTTTCTTGGTAATCGCAAAACCCCAACTTTTATTCTTAGGAACACTTTACTGCCCTTCTGGTGGTTTCTAGTATATCACAAGTTCATCAAGAAGGAAGTAGTTTTTCTCATTTGGGAGCGATTCCACTCATCACGTGACACGTGGCTAAGGGTGGGGTGGAATTACTGCCTTCATTGCGCACTAACTATGAGTTCTCTTAGTCCGCGCGATATGATCCGTAATCGTTGGATCTAGGGAGGATAATCTACGACTAGGATTTTCCGTGCAAGTTGGTGGGTCCACTTCAAGGGTTATGTTTCAAGCTGTTCACAAGACCTCTACAAGATTGTGCGCAAATGGTGGATTTCGAAGGGTTAAAGTGATCGAAGGTTAAGTCAAAAATGGATCTGATAGGATTATAGATTATGATCTAATGGGTTCATCGGGTCCAATTCATTTGTTAAAAGGTGTGCTATTTGGCCACCCGATATGTTTCTAATCTGTTGGATCATCAGCTACAGATCCAACGGTCAGTTTTGGACTGCAGGTTTGTTTTGGTGGGCCCGTGTCCTTGGGTCCACTTTGTTGTTTTGTGACCTTGAATTGGGTAGGCCTGTCGTGTAGGCAGGCCTCACCGACACGGTCACCTTTGTATAATATTTCTCTTTTTAATTGAATAGAAGGATCCACTCTTGCCTTGGCAAAAAAAAGAAAAAAAGAAATGGAAATCAGGTTAATGGTATATATGAATTAAATGCATTTCTACTTAACCAAAACATTGAGAGAAAGAATTCACATTAAGAGAAAAAATTCAATTATTCGAAAATTAAGTGAATTAACAGTTATTATGGCCGTAGTTTATACCAGGTCCATTCTTGTAATAACAGACAAAACACGTAGTTGAACTTGGAAATTTGTAACCACATATTCCATGTAGTTGAACCTAAAAAGGGTAACCACATATTCCACCTAGGGGTTAAATTTGACGGGTGCCCTTACCCGTCAGAGAATATTTTTATGATGGTTTTACTTTTAATTGCCCGTCACATGACTTGTAATATTTATTTGTGCAAGTTTCATTTAATTTATGCAAATTGTATTTTGCAAAATTTCCATGCTATGTTGTACCAATCAACTCAATTGTCATTGCTACACTTTCATTTGAGACTTGTTGAAGATATTTCTGTGATTTTTCCATATAGTTAAAATGTTCAGTGTTTTCTTCATTTTCATTGAAAAAAAATACAATAAATTGACTCACTGTTTTACATCTTTATTATATGAAGATAAAATAATATTCACCTTGTAAGTAATATTTTTCATCTAAATAATGAATTCATTTTCATTGAAAAAAAATTCAAGAAAACATGGATTGCTCTTGAAATTTGAATAATTTTTGTTACCATCTTCAGAATTTCAATGAAGATCTACTTATTAAATTTCACACTTTTTACTCACCCATATTCACAATTTCAAAGAAAAATATTTATGATTTTGTAAAAAAATTAATTATATTTCACTGTGAAAGCACCTAATTTCGTCTCTGCTCATGGCCTTTTTACAAGAATTCAACTAATTATGAGAGCCTGCAGTTAGAAATTTAGAATATAGCTATCATTAATGGCGGTAGAAGAAAAATAGAACAGACATTTCAAAGTCTTGTGGACTCAAAATTTATTGAACATCTCAGAGACCAATTAACTGAAGTCATCAATGCAAGTTATGTGATATAATTTTTTACTAAAAGAGGCAACTAACAACTAGTATTGGCATTGATTTTGTACTTAACCTACTGTAAATTTCTGCAGCCTTTGGGGATACCATAAAACACTAAGGTAAGGCTTCAATGGAAAACGACGTGTTAACAGTCATTGTGCCCAAGCAACCTCAACATAAACTTGAAGTTAGGGCCATTGAAATCTCTGGTTAACTGAATGGAAAATATTTGTAAATGGCGGTTGCGTATATAGGTTTACCATTTATTTAGCAGGTTGTTTTGTTTTGGGTTTTTAGAGGGATAGGGTTTTGAGATTGTAAAGGCCAGAGCCTTTGTGGCAAAGACATGATACTGTGTAGTCCTAAATGTAAATGGTTGGCGACTTATAATTGTGGAAATTGTTGAAAATGCAATAAGATGGTGAAGCATAGTGAAATGAAGTCGCCTTCACTAAGTGGGTCCACAGACTATTTTTGTCACAAAGTCTATTTTTAGACATATGGATCATGGTATATGAGTTGCAGGATGTTATTTATGGATGATTGGTCATGTTGGTAAAAATAGATGGACTTCTATTTTTAGACATATGGGCGGAGTCTATTTTTAGACTGCCAGTCCAAAAATAGAACAGTAGAATATTATTAGCTCTTAATAATATTTGGACTATAAACATTATCTTATCCTCTTGCAGCACTTCAGTTAGAGCTACGGATGTGGCACATGCAACTGCCAGAAGGAAATACGCTTTTCTTATGGGTTAGTTGAGCTATTGTATGATGGACTTCAGTTAGAACTCAAGTGATTGATTTTGGTGGAGTTGATTGAGGAGTTGATGGAGTTGTGTTCAATTTGACTTAGTTGAACTAGTTGTATTTAGTCTAACTGCCAAATACACTAGTGATGAGTGATGTGAATTAATTATTAATTAATTCACTAATTATTAACTCATAAATCAACTAAAGAATACATTAATTAACTCAGTGCATGGACAATTTAGTGGAGACAAGTGTTAGAGGTGAGTGAAAGGGCAAGACAGCTGTCAGTTGTGACTATAGTTGTGCATGAGATTTGCACAATCAATGATGGAGATTGCCAATGAGGATTGCGTAGTACAAACCAAGTGAATACGAGTTTGGAAGATCAGTATTCTCACGCAGGATTGCGCAGTGGAGGCAGGCAAGCAATGGAGGAGATTTGAACCTGTGATTGATTCAAATTTGAGCTAGTTTATGTGTAGCATGCGGAGATAGTACTGAGTACTTGTGAGGAGTATTTTACTATGTATTGTTACATGTTCTCTATCATCATAATATATAGACAGTTGGCGGTTTTCAGTTGTATGCTTTCCCTAGTACATACTGTGTTGATATGTGTGATTGATGTTTCAATGTGCGCATGCGATTGTTTCTGATTCTGCAAAATTGATGATCAATGGTAGAGGAGGTTATGTATTATGCATGCATTCCGAAAATAGTGTATAATCAGGATAACATTTGTGAATAAGTGCTATATTATTCAAAAATTATACATGGTATTAGAGCTAGCTGATTTGTAGAAAAATTCTACATGGTATCAGAGCTAAGTTAATCATCAGATCTATTATTCAGGAAGTGATTACATTTTATTTCTTCAGGCAGAGTCTGTAATCGGGCCAGGTAGCTTCTAGATTCATCCTTCTTTGGGAAGGTGAGATATCCAGTGAATTCCCATACAGTCAATCTCTGTACGAGAAATAATTTGTTCTCACGAATTTTAGATCAGAAGTGGTTGAGTTTTGAGCTGGTGGAATTCGAATTTGCAGTAGTGTTTTCTTGGTGTCGAAGTTGAAATTTCTTTCAACGGACTCCGATTGGAGTATGCCCTTGAAGGCAGATCGAATTATATTTCATGGAAAGACAAGATGGAGGCAGTGTTAGATGACAATGGGTTGAAGGAGTTCATAGATGTTGAAGTCCCAAATTCTACTGATGTTGCTCAAGCTGAGGCTTGGCAGAAGAAGAAAAAAAAGTGTTGAAGGATTCTGTTGGAGGGCGTGAAGGATCACATTATACCTAGCCTGCATGGAAAGGCTTCTCCATACTTGATGTGGAAAGCATTGGCAGATTTATTCCAAAGCAACAATGACCATAGGAAGTTGGCGCTCAAGGATAAACTCAGAAACATTAAGTGTGAGAAAGGAGACAATATTCCAAAGTATCTCATGAAGTTCACCCAATGCCCAGATGAGCTAGGAAGTGTGGGGGTGACTATCGATGATGAGGACTTGGTGAGCTTGGCTCTCCTTGGTCTTCCGAAGAGTTGGAATTCCTATCAAGACTCTGTCAATGGTCAGGAGAAATTGCCAGGATGGGAGAGACTTTGGTCAGATCTTGTGCAAGAGGAGATCAGACAGAATACTAGGGATGGATCTTCATCAAAGGCATCTGATGAAGAAAATTGTGCTTTGGCTACCAAAGAAAAAAGGGGAAGAACAAGAAAGCTTCCCATTCCAGTGCGAAAGGCAAGAAGTAGGACATGTCCAAGGTGAAGTGCTTTCACTGTCACCAACACGGACATTATGCCACAAATTGTCTGCAGAAGAAGAAAAATAAGCAAGCTATTGGATCTGTAGCGAGAGAGGCCTTAGCCTTGCAGTTTGAGCTGGATTTTTCACTGATCATATGCTTGGTATCAAGTGTGATGGGATTGGTATGGTTCTTAGACAGTGGTGCGTCTTTTCACATGACAGGAGATCGAGATTTGTTTTCTGATCTGGATGAGAAAGATCTTGGAGTGCACATTGAGATGGGCGATGATGGCAGATACAGTGCGACCGGTATCGGTACCGTTTCCTTTGACAGGGAGTCTGGTAAACCCTTCGTATTGCAGGAAGTGATGCATGTTCCAGGATTGAAGAAGAATCTTATCTCTGTGGCGATGTAGGAAGAGAAGGGATATGATGTTGTCTTCAATAAGGGAAAGGATTTCCTGCGAAGTAAGACAACTGGAGAAACCCGGAAGATAGGCTTTCGAGTCAAGAACCTTTATCAATTTCATGTAGATCGCTACGTAGCAATGGCATGCAAGGTAGAAAGAGTGGTGAGCCAGGATGATGGTGAGTTGTGGCACTGGAGATTGGGCGACCTTCACCATGGAGCTTTGAAGATACTGCAGCAGATTTCTACTAGACTTCCTAAAGGCACTCTTGTGCAGTTAGATCAGTGCAAGGGGTGTACTTTGGGAAAATTTGTGAAAGCCACCTTTCACGAGAAGGATAGTTATGCCACGACGATCCTTGAGAGAATTCACACAGATGTGTGTGGACCTTTCTCAGTAGCTTCGACAACAAAGCACAAGTACTATGTGATCTTTGATGATGATTTCTCTCGAAAGTGCTGGATCTTCTTCATGTAGAAGAAGAGCAAGACATACTCAAAGTTCTGTGAGTTCAAAGCACTGGTCAAGAAGGAATCAAGGAAGAAGGTGAAGGCTCCTAAGAGCGACAATGGTGGTGAATTAATCTCTAGCGAGTTCAAGGACTTCTGCAGCGCAGAAGGGATTCGAAGAGAGCTCATAGCTACACATAACCCACAACAGAATGGGGTTGTTGAGTGGAAGAATAGAACGATTGTGGGTGCTGCATGGTGGATGTTGCATGATTAAGGCCTATCCCTTCACTTGTGGGCAGAGGCATGCGATACTACAGTATATGTGCAGAACCGTTGTCCTCATAAGATACTTGGCTTGAGTACACCCGAGGAGGCTTATTTTGGTAAGAGGCCTGATATTTTCCATTTGAGGATTTTTGGTTCTCTAGTTTACATGCATGTGACGAAGGATGCCAGGAAGAAACTAGAGCTGACCGCAGAGGTTGGGATATTTGTGGGGTACACTAATACGCCCCACATCTATCGTGTGTATTTTCCAGACAGTCGCAAGACTATTGTGCGACGAGATATCAAATTTCAGGAGGAGAAAGCCATGAAGTGTTCGCTTGAGAGGGGGCCACACTTGCATGCAGATGAGGAGCTATTAGCTCCTAAGGATGATCTTTAGGATGTGGATCAACCACAAGATGAAGTTCATGGAGTGGAAGAGACCACTCATGCAGCGCCAACCATCAAAGGGCGAAAGCGCACTACAGAAGCTGAGCGACTGGCTCAAGATGCAGAGAAGGTTGTAGGACCACCTACAGCACAACACAGACAGAGACAGTCACCTGATCGGTACACTAGATACATGGATCTTGTGAGCAAATGTGTCGTAACTGAGCCATCCTCTTTCGAGGAAGCTGTGGAGGATCCTGCATGGGTAGATGCCATGGTGGAAGAGTATGATTCGATTGTCAGAAACAATGCATGGGAGATTGTCCCAAGACCGGAGGGGAAATTAGTGGTGGGTTCAAGATGGATCTACAAAATTTGGCAACGTAGTGATGGACTATTTGTTTCTCAGGGTAAGTATGCTCGGGGATACTGGAGAAGTTCAACATGTATGGCTGCAAGCCTATTGATACTCCTCTTCCTGGAGGTTGGAGGAAGGAGGATGCTACTTCAGCAGAGGTAGTGGATGCCACTGTTTATCGGCAGTTGGTGGGGTCGCTTATGTATTTGGTCAATACACGACCCAATATATGCTATGTTGTTAACCAGCTTTCACAAGCTATGGTTAAGCCAACCAAGCTCTTCTGGAAGGCAGGCAAGCATGTACTGCATTATCTCAAAGGCACATCGGGATATGGATTGTGGTATAGACAGGAGGATGAGGTGAAGCTATGTAGCTTCACTGATGCCGATTGGGCAAGGATTCATGATAGATCCAAGCAGATTGACATCAGGTACCATCATATCAGAGATTGTGTGCAGCGGAGAATCATGTTACTTTCATATATTCCCACAGTGGATCAGGATGCTGATATCTTGATGAAGGAGCTCACAAGGAGAAAATTCGAATACCATAGAGGTAGGATAGGGGTTGCAGATAATCCATATCTTGTTGAGAGGGAGTGTTGAAAATGCAACAGGATGATGGAGCTTAGTGAAAAGAAGTCACCTTCACTAAGTGGGTCCGCAGACTATTTTTGGCGCAAAGTATATTTTTAGACTATGTCTATTTTTAGACATATGGATCATGGTCTATGAGTTGCAGGATGCTATTTATGGATGATTGGTCATGTTGGTAAAAATAGATGGACTTCTATTTTTAGACATATGGGTGGAGTCTATTTTTAGACTACTAGTCCAAAAATAGAACAGTTGAATATTATTAGCTCTTAATAATATTTGGACTATAAAAATTACCTTATCCTCTTACAGCACTTTAGTTCGAGCGACGAATGTGGCGCACGCAACTTCCAGAAGGAAATATGATTTTCTTATGGGTTAGTTGAGCTATTGCATGATGGACTTCTGTTAGAACTCAAGTGATTGATTTTGGTGGAGTTGATTGAGGAGTTGATGGAGTTGTGTTCAGTTTGACTTAGTTGAACTAGTTGTATTTAGTCTAACTACCAAATACAATATTGATGAGTGATGTGAATTAATTATTAATTAATTCACTAATTATTAACTCATAAATCAACTAAAGAATACATTAGTTAACTCAGTGCATGGACAGTTTAGTGGAGACAAGTGTTAGAGGTGAGTGAAAGGGAAAGACAACTGTCAGTTGTGACTATAGTTTTGCATGAGATTTTCACAATCAATGATGGAGATTTCCAATGAGGATTCCGTAGTAAAAACCAAGTGAATATGAGTTTGGAAGATCAATATTCTCATGCAGGATTGCACAGTGGAGGTAGGCAAGCAACAGCGGAGATTTGAACCTGTGATTGATTTAGATCTGTGGTAGTTTGTGTGTAGCATGTGGAGATAGTACTGAGTACTTGTGAGGAGTATTGTACTATGAACTGTTACATGTTCTCTATCATCACAATATACATATATTTGGGGGTTTTCAATTGTATGCTTTCCTCTGTACATACTGCGTTGATATGTGTGATTGATGTTTCAATGTGCGCATGAGATTGTTTCTGATTCCGCAAAATTGATGATCAATGGTAGAGGAGGTTATGTATTATGCATGCATTCTGCAAATAGTGTATAATCATGGTAATCTATGTGAATAAGTGTTATATTATTCAAAATTTCTACAGAAATAGTGAAGTGGCCATTTTTACTCTTTTTTATTGTAATGGGCTGTATTGCTTTTTTGCTTTTGATGGATCATAAATCACGGCAAATTAGTTACCATTCTACAACTACCATGCCATTTTAATCTGATGTATTGATTATTGTTGTAGGTTTCTAATTAAAATTAGTTTCAAAAAGTTGTATTTCTAGTATTTCTAAATTGGGTTTAAGAAAATTGTATTTCAGAATTGTGTTCTTGGTTGTTTTGGTTGTTTTAAGTGGCGAAGAAGTTTATTTTTTGGTGATGAATGCCTAATTCCTAATATATGAATTATGAAAACTCATTATTTACATAAATAAAATGTACAAAAAAACTCTCTTTGAATAGAAAGCCAAGCAGACAAGTTAATTTTTCTTAATTTTTCCTACTCATTGATAAGATCTTGAATTTTATAAATTGATTTTTACTTCTAATCAATAGACTTTCATTTGTTAGAATTGTAAACAATTTTTTTAATAATCCATGTGAATAGAGGAAAAGTTTGGCAAGAACAAGCACAAGAATATTTTGTTCATATATTAAAATCATGTTTGATCAAGAATGTAAATATATTCAATGGAGTTACTAATTCAAAATTTTCAAACAAAAACTCAAAAGAATTTTTGGACAAAAACAAAAAAGAATCGTGCGCAGAAACCACTTGTGGGGCTAAATCTACTAGCAGGAAGCTTAAGGACAACCGAATAGATTCTTTTTCTCAAACTGTGTGAGTGGTCTGCAATATTTTCTCAAACTATGATGGTTAAAATGGCTAGAATTTGGAATTTGAACTGGAGGATAACCGAACAAATTCCTATTCTCAAACTATGTGAGTAGTCTGCAATCTTTTCTGAAACAGTGATGGCTAAAATGGCTATAATTTGGGAATTGAACTGGAGTTTGGAGGCTGTGAACATAACTGGTAGGGTGGTAGCTACTAGTTGGGACCCTGGGGTTAGGACCGTACAACTTGCAATTGATGTAGATATAAGGAAACGAGAAACTCTAGATATTAATGGTAAATAATTTGTGACCTACTCTCATGTCGACATAGTTTCTTTGTTTTTGCAACCTTGAATTACTTCTTATTTTCTGAAGGGTTTCTCCATAAGGTGTCGCTTCTCTATAATCTGCCAACAGGGCCTCTCTACAGAGCCTGAATTGGGTATTAAGGTAACTATATGGATTTGAATGCAATTATCATAGACCGTGCTTTCAAATGATAAGAATTCTTGCGCTAAAGAAATGATTTATATTTCTCTGAATCCTTTACTCTGCAACAAACTTGAAGAATTGGCCAATGATTTGGATTTCTCTGAATCCTTTACCGTGAAACAAACTTGAAGAATTAGCCATACAATTGACAATTCAAAACAACTAAAGTTAATTTCAATGATAACTAAGGATACATACTCAAATGGCCATTTCTTTGGTCCTTATTAAGGTTGTAATTGTAACACGCATATAACTTGGAGTTTCTGAAGAAAATTTAGAGCGCAAACCATATTTCACAGCTTATTTCGCTAGGCAAAGTTTTGTAGGAAGAAGATCTGTTTGGATTTCAAAGTTACCAAACAAATATTTGAAATTAATTTTTATTCACTCACAAGACCATTCCACATTACCAACCTCATCATCCATGTGGCGTGCCATTAATACCTCCAGGCTCCAGCCTCTAGTTTCTCTCCTTTCTTTTTACCAAGGTGGGGATGATTCTCACTAGAGTACTATCATACCGTCAATGCAGTATGCAGTATGCAAATATATATATATAATATATATATATATATATATATATCTATATATATATATATATATATATATATATATATATATATATATATATATATATATATATATATATATATATATATATAGATATAGATATAGATATATATAATTTAAAAACTAGTAAATTTTGAATACGCCTGTCAATATGACATTTTCAAAAATTATTAGTTAGTTAGTGATGACATGTAGATTCAGAAACCAATGGTATTTAAAGTGTAAAAATGCAAAAAAAATGAATATACAGGCCTCAAATTTGACCCCTGATTCCACCATTTGCTTAACAATATATATAACATTGATTTCTTTAAAGAAAATTTATGGTAACATTTAAATCAACAAATATTCAATGCAAATCCCTATGAGTAGATCTTTGTTTGTCGCACCCATGTTCATGTACCTTCCAGCAAAATAGAAATGTCAATCAAGTTAGTGGTATATATTCATTAGACGAATCTCTACTTAACCAAAACATTCAGAGAAAGAATTCAATTGTTCACAACCAAGTTAATGGGATATATTAATTAAATGATCTGCTACTTAACCAAAATATTTAGAGAAAGAATTCACTTGTTCAGAAAATTAAGTTAATTAAGAGTTATTATGGGCGCAATTTTTTATATGTTCTATTTTTGAAAATACAAATGAAATTGAGATATTGTAACTATATGTTTCACTACCTTTTTCACGCTATATATAATTTTAATCTATTTGGTTACTTGAACAATTTCTTTTTTCAAAGGATACCCCCCAATAAGATCTAGGTTGATTTATAGATTATTTTTTTTTTTTTAACCTATGAAGATTTAAACTTTAAATCTCACAATTTAGATATAAAAATTATAACAAAATGATTGCAAATTAAGTTAGTCATAAAATTAATTATTTTCTAGAATTTATATATTTATATATTTAAAAAAAAAACCTTAAAAATTAATTTACTAAATAATTTTTTTTTTTAATTTTTTTTAAATAAACTAATTTTTTTTACTATTTAATTTATTTGTCAAAAATTATAATTATAATTTATATATCTATATCTATATATATATATATATATTATATATATATATATATATATATATATATATAAATAATTTTAACACAAATAATATTTGATTTTACACCATAAAAAATAATTTATTAAAAGTATTTTTATTATAAGCTATAAATTTCGTAATAAATAATCATATATTTTATAACAAGTAAAAACTATTATTATAAAATTATATATATTTATCAAATTTAACAACAATAATATTTTTATTCCACACAATAAATAAATAAATAAAATAATTTTATTAAAGCATTATTATTATAAGCTATAAATTTCGTAATAAAATAATCATATTTTTTATAACAATCTAAAATTATTATATTATAAATTATAAATTTCATAATAAATAATCATAAGTTAATTTTATAACAAACTATGAGGTATTTAATTGTTCAATTGAGACTTCTATGATCTAGAAAGTATTAAAATAATAGTCGTTTGTAGCATTCTAAATTTTATTAAAATTTAGAACATTACAAAATTTAATGATTTCCAGCTAAGATAACTACTTAATTACATTATTATTATTAAATAATTTAACTAGTCAAAACTCGTCGTTTTCCAGTCAAACCTAGCTGTTGGAAGATTTGCTATCTCCATTTAACATGTAGCCATGATCTGATTCTTCAACTTGTCCTGACAATGAACGTCGAAAAATACATTATGATATGATTTAAGTCAAAAAATTCTTTCTCATAAACCATGAAATAATTGATAGTTTTATTATTATTTTTTTATATCTATATCTATAAAAGTAAGAAAGAAATTTTTAAACCAAACCAACTATCATATTAAAACTAAAATTCCAACCTAATCGAACAAAGTAAATTGTGTAAACTTTTTCCTCTCCCACTCTTCACCATGACAAATACTCATGACGAGATAAAATCCAATCCATCACATGCCATACTCAATATCTTTTCAACGTGAGATTAGATTTTGCTTGCCCTCGGTTAACCGTGATAAATAAACATGACGATATAAAATTCAATCCATCGCATGCCATGTTCAATATCTTTAATCGCATGCCACGTTCAATATCTTTTCAAAGTGATATTAGATTTTCCTCCCCCACAGTTAACCACGATAGATAAACATGACAATATAAAATCCAATTCATTGCATGCCATGTTCAATATCTATAATCGGAGGTTAAAACTAAACTCTTATCTAATCGTGAGGATCTATCCGAATACTCTCATTGTTGACTGCGTGTTTGTCTTGGTCCAGTCCATCTCTACGTGGCATCTTCTTAGCCATCCACGGGTCTAACGAAATACTCTCATTTTTGATCGCATGTTTGTCCCGATCAAGTCCATCTCTACGTGGCATCTTCTTAACCTTCACTGCAAAGCCTTCAGGTTGCTTCATGTAGATCCCCGTGAAGAAACGTTGTATTGACATCCATCTATTCTACCTCAAAATCAAAAGCATAAGCAACATATATAAAAGTAATATAATAGAAGCTACCTTGGCAACAAGAGAAAAAATATCACCAAAATCAATGCCTGGCACCTAGGAATAACCTTTTGCTACCAGCTGAGCTTTGTATTACTCCACATTTCCTTCTACATTTGTCTTCTTCTTGAACACCCATTTACTGCTAATGGGTTTTCTTCCAGGCGGCAACTCTACCAAATCATAAGCTTCATTTTTGTGCAAAGATGCCATTTCATCAACCATGGCCTCATTCCAGAGTTTCCCATCCTCTGGATCTAATGATTCCTTCACAGTTCTAGGATCATCATCAGTAACAGATAAAGCAAAATTTGAAAAAAAACAGATAGACTATACCTTTCCGACTTCCTTATTTCTCGAACTGATCTTCTCATACCCAGAGTTTGTGGCTCTTCGTATTCTGATTCCTCCTCTGTTGTAGAGTCTGATTCTTCCTCCTTAAGCGCAAACTCTATCTTCTCAGGTTCCTTTGGTTGGACTTCATGTTTAGTAACATATTTCACCTCTCTGAACACCACATCTTGGTTGTACACAAACTTCCTTGTTACTGAGTTCCAAAGCTTATAACCCTTTAAACCATCCTTATACCCAATAAAGATGCACTTTTCAGATTTACTATCCAACTTGGTTCTTTTCTCCTTTGTAACATGTACATATGCATCACATCCAAATACCTTCAGATGTGAAAGAGAGGGTTTCTTACCAGTCCATACCTCTTATGGAGCCTTATCCTCCAACATTGATGAAGGTGATCAGTTGACGAGGTAACATGTTGTCTCCACTGCCTCTACCCAAAATGCCTATCCTAACCCCGCACCATTGAGCATTCTTCTTGCCCTTTCCATCAACGTCATATTCATTCTTTCTGCAACTCCATTTTGGTCAGGTGTGTATGAAGTAGTCCTCTGCTATGCTATACCACACTCTTTACAAAATTCTTCAAATTCCTTGCTGCAAAACTCTCCATTGTTATCTGTCCTCAACACCTTTATCTTCTTCTCTGTCTGGTTTTCCACCAGAGCATTAAATTCTTTAAAATTGTCAAAGACTTTAGATTTCTTCTTAAGGAAATATATCCATGTATTCCTTTAGAAGTCTTCTATAAATGATACATAGTACACAGACTTACCCAGTGATGGAACCTTCACACGTCCAAACATGTCACTATGCACAAGTTGTAATATATGTTTCGCCCTTTTACCACCAGAGGGGAAACTCACCCGATTCTACTTCCCATATACACAATTTTCACACAAATCAAAATCTAGAGAGCTATTATTCATACCTTATACCATACCTTTACCATGAAGTATTTGAAGGCCATTCTCTCTAATATGTCCAATCCTTTGATGCCACAACATGGTCTTCTCTCCACAGATCACTAGATTTTCTGCTCCACTTTCAGGAATTGTAGAATTTTTGCACCCATCAACAATAGTGCTACCTTGCATCTTGTACAAAGTTCCAATTCAAACTCCCCACCAGTGCCCCCCGAACCATCTTGCAGGTATCCTTCTCGAACACTGTTTTTGTACCTGCATCATCCAACTTCCTTACAGAATTAAGATTTTTGGCTAATGTAGGAATATGCAGAACACTCAGAAGTGTTCTAACCCTTCCACCTTCCAACTTCAACTCTACTTTTCCACGACCAATGTCTCCAGCCTTCCTGTCATCCCCCAAGAAGATGTCATCACCATCATATTTCTCATACTCGCAAAACCACTCTCTATAGGGAGTGAAGTGAAAGGATGCACCTAAGTCAATCAACCATGCCTCGTGATCTACATGTGTACTTGAAGAAGTCAAGTACACATCCCCACCTTCATCTGAGGTGGTTTTCACCTCTGCAGAAGGAGCATCATTAGATCCCTTTCCTTTGTCAGGAGCTTTATATTTATAGTCCCTTTTGTAGTGCCCTTCCTTTCCGCATTTCCAGCACACCACCTTTACAGGTTTTCCTGGAGATTTAGATTTCCCACTTGATGAATTATTTTTCTTTTTATTCTAGGATTTTCCTTGTATAGATAGGGAATCGCCATTATGGCTCTCCATATTTTTCCGTTTCATCTCCTCCGTCAGTAAGGATGAGACTATTTCATCAAACTGCAAGGAAGTTGTATTGCTACCGATTGCAATAACCAGACTATCCCATGAATCTGGTAGAGAACACAACAAACTAATGCACTTATCTTCATCTAAAATTTTAATATCAACAGATAATAACTGACTTACCACAATATTAAATGCGTTCAAATGCTTTGTCACCGAGTCTCCATCTTTCATCCTCAGGTTACACAGTTTTTTCTACAGGAATAGCTTATTCACCAAAGACTTATATTGGTACAAAGTCCCTAACTTGTCCCACAAAGCCTTAACCGTAGCTTTCCCTGATACCTTCAACAATACTGAATCAGAGACACACAATTGTATTGTGCTCTTTGCCTTCTGATCCAACTTCTTCCATTCTTCATCAAACACTCCCATTGGTTTAGTACTTGGATCTACCATGATCCATTCATCTTTATCCACCAACAAATCCTCCATATTGAGTTTCCACAACTCAAAAATCTGACCATTAAATTTCTCGTTCTGTATCTTTCCACTGCTCGCCATCTTCTTTCACCACCAAAATCGATCTTGCAGATCTCCCACTGAACAGGGTCTACCACGGGCCCGAGCGAAACCCCTCAGCAAGAAAGGCTTCCTCTTGAAGCCAAAACAAATATGATACCAAATGTAGGTTTTAACCCCATACATAAATTACTTGCATACAAATTTTAAAACATAGAAAAAACCGTTGCGAGAGCATAACACATAAAACACATATACACAAAGATTTTCCCCTGGATCCCGAAATTAGGACTACCAGATTCATTTTTTTCATTACAATCCTTTCAATCTTACAATACATATTTATACATGCCTAAGCATCCAATACCAAGGACTGAAAACCATTGCGTCCAAAACTATGGACCGAGAACTATCACATCCAAAATCATGTGCGGAAATCATGCACAAAACCATACGTAGGTCCGACCAACCTAATATAGGGTCCAAAAACAAAATTTTCCAAAGTGCTTCCCTGGAGCCAATAGAAGGGGGTTACCTACACCCCTTAAACCCCCTATGACCTCGCCACTACGTAATGAAGGGGAATCTGACCCCCCTCTAACCCCCCCAGTTAACTATGTGGGCTAGTCGTGGAAAAGATATAACACAATCCAACACACATTTATCCTTTTGATTTAAGATAAGAACATGTACTCTAAACCCCCATCCTTTTCTTCTTAGGAATACAAACATTGTTGAATTGTTTCTTCCATATCTTCACAAAATATTGATATGTAATAAATTGACCATTTCGTTCAACATCTTCTGCATATTCTCTGTATAAGTTGTAGATTTATTGACTTGAGAAATTATCTTGAATATGTATCGTCTCTCTATTTGGAATACATTATCCATGCTTTGAAAACAAGTCTTTCATCCATGACATTACAACATTTGCTAATGTCCCAAATTGTTGTTTATTACGTATTTTTGAATAAAATGTGGGATCCTTTTCCAAAGTTTCTTGGATTATTGACACATGAAAATTTTCCAATGAATGAAACATTTGTAAGGCTTTTCTAAAGACCGAATATGATAATCATAACCTAACAATGTAGATTGCATGCACCCCACTAAATATGAATTTTGCATGCTTTTATTCATTAACAAATATGCCTTCCTTTTCTCCAATTAAAATCGAAACCCATACTTTTCAAGCAATCCTTTTGACAACATTCAATTGAAATGAGAGCACTGGTAGAACTTCTTCTTGTGAGATATTTTTCTCTACCCCTTGTATAACTAGAACATCTTGGATTGTTATGAAAAGGTCTGCTGCTACTCCTCGATACAAGATTTGTTGGCAGCGTCTTCATCACTGAATCATTATTTGAATAAGGATTTTCATCATCATACGAGGAATGTTATCCTCACTATGATCACCTGTGCTTTTGAAATAATGGTTTGGAGGATATTATTCATCTTTCCCTTCATCAGTGCTACCCCTCATAGTCCTTAGAATTAGGATTAAATGGAAAATTTGACTCTCTGTTTATTGGATATTCTTGACCTTGTACATTGTCAATGCTTCTCTCATAGTCGATATGATTAGGAGTACGTAGAAAATGTGGCACTTTACTTACTAGAAATTCTTCATCGCACCCATCTTCAATATCACTCTCATAGTCCTTACGACTAGGACTAAGTGGAAAATGTGACTCTCAATTTACTCAAAATTCTTCATCTTGCCCTTCGTCACTACTGCTCTCATAGTCCATAGTATTAGGACTAAGTGGAAAATGTGGCTATCTATTTACTACAAATTCATCATCCTGCCCTTTGTCACTACTACTTTCGTAGTCCTTGGGATTAGGACTAAGTATAAAATGTGACTCTTGATTTACTGGAAATTCTTCATCTTGAACTTCATCATTGTTGCACTTGAGTCCTTAGGATTATGACTAAGTGGAAAATGCGAGTCTCGATTTATTGGAAATTCTTCATCCTAGCCTTCATCACTATTACTCTCATAGTCCATAGTATTAGGACTAAGTGGAAATTTTGACTCTTGATTTATTGGAAATTCTTCATCTTGGCCTTCATCACTACTGCTCTCATAGTCCATAGGATTAAGACTAAGTGGAAACTGTTACTCTCTCTTTATTCGAAATTCTTCATCATTCTCTTCATCACTACTGCTCTCATACTCCATACGATTAGGACTAAGTGGAAACCATGATTCTTTATTTATTTGAAATTATTAATCCATCCCAATTCTTCTCTCATAGTCCTTAGGATTAGGACTAAGTGGAAGATCTAACTCTTTGTTCATAGTGAAAGAATTTTCGTTATATTCATCAATATGAATAGAGTTGTTATGCGTCGAAGATGTTGATGCTTCACAAAGCGAAACTTCACTATCAGAACAATCGATGGATTTCAAAGATAAGAGATTGAATGATACAATGAACTTTCTCCTAATGATAATATATAGCATAAAGAATGAAAATTTCGCTCCAAAGTTTCCCTCCAAAAAATTTGTTTCATGTATTTCCCTCCAAAATTTTGCTTCTACAATTTATTGAATTTTTTTAACTAAAATTATCTCATGAAATTAATCTTTTCAACTAAATATTTAAACTAATTCTTTTACCTAAATTAATATTTTACATAAACCATAAAGCATTTACTAGACAACTGAATAATTTCTTAATTTTTATTATATCTTCGATCCCATATTTAAAATAAATTACTATATCACCATAACATTATTTATATATGAAGTTTTTATAAAAAAAAATTAATACCACATTCACCACGTGGTAAAAAAATTCCATAATTTCCGCTATATCATTAATTTGATTATCGCTATTCCTCACATCACATCAAGACTTTTTGAGGTTTCCTTAAAAGATTTGGAGTGATTTTGTGGAGTAGCTACATTGTTATTGACAACACATTCAATAGGAGATTATCGCATTTGAAAGGTTAGTTTCCCTTTTCTTGAGTGCAAGTCTTAAACTCCCATAGTTTTATTAGTAGTTATGTGTTAGTTGGGTTGTTTTCTCACGGAAAATACCGGACAAAAAACACATTCAAGTTAAAAATAAAAAATAAAAAAATTTATTAACGAAATTTAAATTCCTTTTACAAATTAAAAATTGATATGATCCAGGCTTACCCTACAGCCCCTTGACAAGTAGGGGGCCACCATATCAGCAGTGGGAATGGTGGGCCTAGTCATGGGCTTCTCGGTTATGAGCAGACCTGCCCAGGGCAGAGTGACCTCGTGGTAGGCTAGTAGGTCTATTCTTGGAATTGGGCCCCTAGCCTATGAGGGGGTTACTTTGCCTCAAGCAGGCATGACCAACATTTGGCGCGCCTGCCCATAGGGTGTGTGCCTGTGGGTGGGGGAACCCACCCATCACCATGCCCACTCGTGGCACAAAACCCTGTGGCCTAGCCTTCCCAGGCGGTGAGGGCTGATTCCTAGAATCGACCCTCATCCCCTGGGTAGGGTGGGCAATAGGGGTGGGTGCCACAAGTGGACACACCCATGGTTGGACACTCCCACCCATAGGCCTGCGCCTATGGGTGGGTGTGCCCTGCCATGGGTGTGCCCACTATTGACACCCAACTCCGCAGCCTAACTTACCTAGGGTGTGTGGGTTGATTTTGAGAATCGACCCTTATTCGCTGGGTAGGTTGGGCCACGGGTGTGGGTGGTGGAGCGAATCGACCATCACCCCCTGGGCGGGCTGGGCCACGGGGGTGGGGAGTGGATGGGGGATACATGAAATCCCCTCCACCCCACATCCCCAAGGCCTAGCCTACCCAGGGGGTGTGGCTGATTCTCAGTGGGAAAAACGAAAAACTACCCCCTAGTCTGCCAAGGGGCCAATTCCCCGAATCAGCCCCAGACAAGGCAAGGGATCGATTCCCAGAATCGACTCCCTAGCCTGTCACAGGCTATTCCTAGAATCAGCCCCCAATGGGCTAAGGTGGTGATTCTGGGAATCAACCCCTTGGCTTGTCGAGGGCCAATTCCCATAATCGCCCCCCGCAAGGCACGGGGCGATTCTTGGAATCAACTCCCTGGAAGGAAAAGGGGGATTATTTCCCTGGGGGAGCATGCCCATTGCTGGGTGAGCCCTCTCACAGGGAAAGGCATGACACGATAGTATGGCATAGTGGCCCCATAGCAGGCAGGGGGGAAATTCTCAGGATCAGCCCCTAGCCTGCGAAGGGACCACAGACAAATGATTTTTTTTTTCTAAGGAATGGATTTTTTTTGTTTCCTATATGAACCTAAGATTCAACTTGTCATGGGGGTCGATGTGCATGTTTCTATTCTTTTTTCGTTTTTAGATTTTGTTTCATTTTGTTTGTTTACTTAAGCTAATTTTTATTTTGTAATTTATTGATTTATATATATGTGTATATTTTTTGCAGGAAAATGGCATCAAAGAAGATTTTTGTGAATATTTCTGGGCCAAAGACTACTAAAATTGGAGGTTGTATCCTCAAAAAATACTATTGAATGAACCCAACCTAAGCTAATAACTACAAATCTAGCAAGTTCCTCAAAGGATAAGTTGATTTCTTACTGGAAGAAATCACAAGAAGTGAAGTATACAAAACTTATATGGTTTGTGAAAGATAGAGAAGGTGAACAACATTTGCAGATATATCTATATGCTAATATCACTAACATTAGTGGAAGTTATGGGGTGCTTAGAAAAGAACTAGATGTGTGTTTGATACTAGATACTGAAGTTGTTTATGTACATACCAAACTGCCCAAGTCACATGACAATATTAGATATCAATTTGCATTGTCAATGTATGAAACAACATATGATTCTACAAAGATGTGTAAACAATCATAAATGAGATTGCACAAGATATTGTAAGTATTTTTATTTTTATTTATATGTTTTGCATTATTGTAACTATATCATTATATCTTTTATAACTTAGTTTTTATTGACATATGATATTTTGTTTGACATAATTTTATTGAAAATCTTTCAATTATGTTGGCAGGAATTTATTTTATAGAGAGATATATTATGAATGTTCTTAGCAGTTTCTACTTAGGGTTAGAATAAGATATCAAAAACAAGAAAAAAAAAGTAATTCATGATGCTACAAAACATCAAGGGATCAACAAAGAATGTCTATAGCGGATAAATCTAGCAAAGCTACACATGTTACTTTTGAAGAGGAACTTGAAACTGAAGCTGAAGAATATGTTTCCATTACTGAGGATGAGATTAGAATAGATGTTAGAAAGGAGAAGAGCCATAAAAGACCAAAAGAAAAAATGCCCAAGAATGTCTCTGTTCTGGTTGATGATGAGAATGTTACTTATCTAGAATAAAAGAGGAGGAAGAAAATAAAATTTGATCATTCTCAAAAATTCATGGCCAACAGTGAACATCTTAGTGAAAATTCAAAAGAAAGTAGGGAAATAATTACAGCAGGAGCTAATTTAGAGGATGGCATTATTAAAAAAAGCAAAATTCCATTCGACATCGCTTGACAAAGACAAACTTAACTGAGGGTGGTTGTACATTTTAGCTTAATGTCACCAAATCTATAATCCAATAGAAGGACAATTTAAATATGAAATTAGAAAGCTACACCACCTGCATGTTCACAACTTGAAGACATTGATGAGGTACAATCCATATGATCATGTGGTTTATTATGTGCTTCTTGTGGTCGATTTCATGTTCCCCACAAAGAAGGATTTGATAAGTGAAAATGTCTTGAATACAGTTATTATTTGCTTGGGTGGAACTATTTTGTATCATTTCAAAGGCAATGGATGGAGGGATATCCCAATAACCCACATTTTGAAACAATGAAATGTATCATTTATGCTGGTTTATCAGATACAGAAGAAAAGTTATTGACATGGGATCATAATATAGATAATGATTATAGGATGTTTATGAATTTCATCCAAAGGGTTAGATTTATTCATAATGAATATGAAGAAAAATGTTGTGGGAATAAGAGAAAGGTTAGTCTAGCATTTTAGAAGGAATGGTGTATGGAAATAGGCTATCAAATTGAGGAAAAAATCAATTCAAAAGGTGGAAAAGTAACTTATGATATATTCAGAGCTATGGATAAAATTTTGCAGTTGGAATTTAGAACTGGATAGATATAGGAATTGATTGATGATATTTTTAGCATGTGGGAGAACATTGGCATTAAAAACCAGAAGGTCAAAAAGTATAAACCATTGATATGTAGTAGTTGTAAATAAAATCCTAAAATGACGTTGCTTCCAGAAGATATGAATGTCACGCCTTGGAGAGCATTGCAAGGAGTGAAGGATGAAAAACTTTTCAAAAAAATATTATCTCGTATGAAGTCAGGGGAATTATCATTGGACAAAAATTGTGAGGAATTTCGATAGTAAGTTAGTTGAATTATTTTTACTTATTTCTATATTATAATTTTCTTTTAAATATAACATATTGTTGTTGGTTGTATTTGTTATATATACGATTATATTAAATTTTTTTACTTTAACTATTCAGTCACAAGGTTTACATTAAAATACAAGAACAAATGGTTAAATTGTTGAATGAAGATAGTTGGGATGATGTCGAACACAACTAATCGGATTCAAGTTCTATATCAACACTAAAAGATTTTCATTTTTTATTTAAAAAGGTATGTTGATTTATACATTCATTTTTATTCATTTGTTGGCTATTTTTATTTTATAACTTATACATATATTTATTTTATTTTATTAAATATTAAGAAGGATTCAAATGGAGCACTAGATAGTTTCAAAACCTTTATTGAAAAAATTAGGATGGAAAGACTGAGAAATCAACATCTTAGTAATATTGAACTTGATCCAAGTATTATTCATTTCATTTGGAATGAGCTTGCCACTATGCAATATCAAATAATACAAGGTGATTGTGAAGACATTGTTAAACTCATACCTAAAAGGGATTATTCCCTAGTTATTGCAGATATTCCCCATGGTTTCAATATCCCAAACATTGACTATAATAATGACCCTTATAATTATCAAGCTCTTAGTAAAGTGGTTGCAGGATTTGTAGAAGTCACAACATCACCATTATGGAGATTTGTTAAATTTCATTCAGACACATGATTGGCAATGTTATTGACAAGCTTCAATGGGAAAACAAACTCAAGGATGCAACTTACATGGTAAGAAGTTGAAATTGTATGTTTGATTAATGTTAAAAAATTCATTTATGTACAAATTAATTGAACTTTTACTATTTCATGTTACAAGTAAAAGTCAAATATTATTAACCGTGGAGATCAAACAATTATTAGTGATTGTGAGTTCATCCATGTTGAAAGTTAGACAAAAGATGATAGCTATAAGCCTATGATTCTTAATCGGGTAGGATGGAAAGAGTCATAACCAAGTATTGGTTTATGATGATGTTGTTAAAAAAAACTAACATATGAAGATAAATAAGAAAAAGGAGAGAAAACATTTATTAAAAGCCACAGTCATAGATTAACTATCTTATAGACTTTTGTTCAAATGAAGGAGATTGGGTTCTGGATTTATTCTCAGGCTCAGGTAAGTTTTATTATATAAAATTGAATTTCAATGTATTATTTCCTAATTTATATGTGATGATACTAATTTACTTCTGCATTTCTTTTGCGCTTGATAATTAGGTACAAAAATAGCATGTTTCCTATAGAAAGGAAGAAATTTCATTTCCATTGAAACAAACTAGGTACAATGCAAATTTATTTAGCAAAGAATTAATTCTTTTCAATTTCTTGCAAATGCTATGCAAGAAATTGGGTTGAGTAAAGGTGATTTTAATGAATCACATTTGGAAAAAAAGGAAAATGAACTTCAACCACCATTAGATGGAATGATTGGAAAGGCATACATTGGGAGATTCGCAGACATCAAACATCCACTAGAAGAGGAAAATGAGCAAACTGAAGTAGAAAATATTGTGGAAGAAGACAATGATGAAACTCTAGAAGTTGAAGAGTATGGATTACGTGATATTATTGATTAAATTAAAGTTATGCTTGGAAATCAAGATCATTTTTGTAACTATTAATTAGTTATACTTGTGATGTTTTGACTTTGACATTTTATGAGAAGAATAAGTATTCAGTTAATGTTTTTGTCTGTTCAATATTTGTATTATGTGACTTTCGCTTTAATTTTTATGTGAGTCCTTATTTTTTGAAATAAACTGTGATTATTATTATTTTTTGACATGAAATTCACAAGAAAAACTATTATTTAACCATTTTTTGTTAAAATTTTCCTATTAAAATTGTGATTTTAACATCTCATTTCTAGCAAAAGAGTCTCAAAATGTGTAATTTATTTGTTATATTTATGTTCAAAATGTTTATTTTTATGTCAATTGTTAACAATTATTGTTCTTTTAGAGAATTATTTGATGTGCATTGAAAAATTAATTAACGAGATATAAAAATGTACAATATCGAAACTTTAAAATATCAACTTTCTTCTTAAACTATGCAAAAAAATAACGATCTCACTATTAAAAAAAAATTAAAAGAAAAACAAAAATTCATGAAGAAGAAGACCACTTCAAAAATTGTTAAATTTAGAAAATAATTATTCACATTTAATACGTTAGAAAACTTAAATTCAAAAAATAACTCTTCTGGAAAAAGGGCTTGAGGACATAAGAAAAATAGAGTGTCAAAAGCTACACTATATATATATGTGTGTGTGTGTGTGTGTGTGTGTATTCTAAATCAACACTTTTCAAAATCGGTAGATTTTTTCTACCTAAAAAAACGAGTAATCGTATCAGTTCCTGTTTCAAAGTCTATGTTGTTAAGTGTTGTCCACCGTATTACTAGTCTTCATAATAAGCTACATGTTAGAATTGCTCCTTGAGGGCATCCACAAGAATGGACAAGGTGGGGCCTACCTTTTATACCCTAGAATTGTCTTCATTGAGTCTCTCCAATTAACCTTCCCACTAATATTTGTCATGGGGAAGAGATTTTAGGATTGGGAAGGTGATTTTCTCATTTTTTGAAAACATTTGGGCCGCATAATAACCCTTTAGTAGACTCAACCATTTTTCTAAATCTTATGTATCCATTTCTCCTTCAAATATTGGGATACTGAAGTTAAATTATATCTAAAAGGGTGTCAATCTTCCAAAATATCTATTTGTTGAAGGTTTCTCGACCGCTATTGGGAGTTGTTGAAGGATCTCAGTGAAAGTATCTATCATACTCCACTGCCATGTAAGTGCTTCCTCAAGTAGCAATTTGAAAACATCTCCTGCTTTGTCATTTTTCTTTTCGTCCTCCATGTGAGGTTGACTGCGTTGATAAGGATAGTCTTGCAAATATTACAATATTTTGAGTTTGAACTCCTCGTACCATGACCTCATTTGGGACATGCATAAAAAAAATAGACAAGACCAAACTTCTCGGATACCATTGATCTACATCATTAGAGGAATGAGACTTAGAGAGTGAGAGGAGAATAAATACTAAAAGTTATCAATAGGTCACCCATCCCACTACTACTCTGGCCCAAGCATGCTTAACTACAAATTTTTCATAAATATGATTCATCAATCTTGGTGTGATCCAAGTTGTGCATTCATGAGTGACAAAGGAATATGTCATAATGCGTGAGAGAAATATTGTAGAAAAAAAGTATAAAAAAAATGAGAATAAGGAACAATGCATAAGAGAAATATTGTAGAAAAACATTATAAATATAACTCATAATATGACACCATACGCAAGAGAGATATTTCATAAAAATAATAAAAATGAGCTCAAATATTTATTGAATTGATAATATCCCATGAGACTACATTATAAGAAAAAAATGTTTTTCTCCGAGTGAATTCCCATATTTATACTTTTAATGGGTGTCTTTTGACCAATAATTATCCCCTTTTACATTCTAAAATACGAGTGGTAAATACCATGGTTTAAAAAATCGATTGGTGAATACCATGGGTGAATATTATTGTAAAAACTAAATCATCATGGGATTATATTCTCACTTCAATATTATGATTTATTTATTTCATCATGCATATTGATAATTTTACAAACATTTGTAGAGAAATAATTATTAGCTATGGTAAGTATCATCCACCTAGATAAATTCACATTGTATCTCATGGATGGCTAGGGTTCCTATTCTATTATGATGGAGAAACTCTATTCAGTTTTAAAGGTGCATGGACCATGAAACGTTATTTCTTATCCATGAAGACATGGCATCATTTATTTGTTGCTAAAGACGATTTTATGAACAAAACCCCACCTTGTGTGACAATAACTAACTTATATATATAGCTCTAGATAATTTGACACTTATAGTTGTTGGGAATATGGTTGGTAAGACACTTCTATTTTATCTTAAATTTTTAACTAGTAATGTCAAGTTTCTGGTGAGATTGATAATGAAGATAGATGCCAGTCTTTATCTTTATGAGTTAGTGGATTTTGCAATGGGTGGTAAAAATATATCCCAAATTATTGATTATTAGAACATTCGAATTAATTCATAAGGTTACATTATTACGTCCCTATCACTTGGATAGTGACTAGGTTTCCCCAAAAAGGTTTGGTAAAAAAGTAGATTTTGGTTGAAGATTGTGGTGGGGAGGATAAACTTATGGATCTGATATAAAGGGAATAGTTTTAGTAATAAGTTTTGGAAGCTACATGGAATTGCATTTCTCAATTAGAATTATGAGGGATAATGTTCAAGAGATGAGGGATAAGGGGGAGGTTTATCTATGAGTTGTAGACATTTCTATAATATTGATTACGGGCTTGTGATCACTTTGGGGAAATATTATGCTCTATCTTAGAATCCAGGCTAAGATTCATATAGTATATCCTCACCAAAGAAGAAATATTATAGGAAATATCCACTAATGGGGAATCTCAAGCTTTCTTGTAATTCTGATACAATGCCTCTTAATTTATTTATAAATCCCTTCACTTTTAAAATATGGAATAAATTGAAAAATTACTTATGGAATCAAAGTGTAAGGGTGTTTATGGTGGTAGGATGGTTTCTTTGTTGAGTTATAGGAATTTATTTGGAAACGTTAGGAGTAAGATTCCCCTTATTTCCATTCATGTGAGTCTGTTCATTGTGTTGATAGAGGAACATCCTATTGGTGGAACAAATACTTTTGTCACCTTGGACACATCCATGAGGTCTAGGGAAACAAGTAGTGGACTACCTCTTAAATCCATGAAGGGGAAAACCCATTAGTTTTACCATTTTTTATGTAGTACAACCATTCCCCTAATATCTAATTAGGGATACAAAGTTTATCTAGACTTGGCGTCCAATGTTAAATTATGGAGATGGGGTTAAAAAATTTCCTCTTTATCCAAAATCCTCAAACTTGATTCTAACATTGCCATCATTTATTCTCATTGATATCTTTCCATTGATATACACCTAATCGAAAACATAGTCCTGGATAAGAGGTTATGCCCCTTTAAATTTTTTCCCTTCTCACCACCTCATTCTCCATATATCCATGTGGCTCCAACTCAGTGGATCACATGGAAATCTAACCAAATATTGGTTCTCCTAGGACAAAACTTGATACATATAACATGCATACTAATGTGTCTTGAACCAACAAAGGAGCATCATGTTAGATCCCTATAATACTAGTGATTACCCCATTAATATTGTAGTTGTATCCCTTATTAATATTGTTGTGCCCCTATTCTCCCCATATTGTTGTTATTGTGCCCCATAGAATCCGCCTATTGTTATTTTTGTGCCTTTATATTATTATTGTTAGGTCAACTAGGTTATATTGTGACTCCTTAGACTCCTATATATAGAAAGGAGGTTTTGTCAATTGAATCATCCAAGAATTGTTCGTTTATGTAATGTAAAGGATGTTTCCCCCTTGAAGAGGCTGAATTCTAAGACATTGATCTATCATTTCTATCTTCTGTGAGCTGGTTTCATAAAATTTGGTATTAGAGCTTTGGATTCTAGGGTTTCGCTACTCCAAATAGGTCATCGTGGTATTTTCGCTATAACTTTTTTTCTGCAACGTTTCAGAAGTGAACTCATTTGATACGAAATTGCACTGAACCTTGGGTCTGAATTTTAGAGCTTGTCACACTATATTTGCGGAGATATGATCTGAGGAGGTTGGTCTTTTTGCAGACTCCTGAATTACATTCCAAATAGGCTACCTCAGGAAAATAGTCATAACTTTTGCTTTGAGCATCAGATTAAAGTTTCATAAGAAGTTACAGAACGAGGATAGAATGTAGCTTCTTTTATACAATTTTTAGATCCAAAGTTCGAAACGGTGACACATGGCACGTCACACAATTTCGCTCTACTGAACTAGTCTATAATAAGGTGACTGTGGGAGATTTGGCATAACTCTTCCTTGGAGAATCCAATTTGGATCAGACTAGTAGCATTGGAAAGAGGACACAAAGGGCTACTACAGGTCACAATTTTAGAACTGGATGATCCAAAATTACAGAGACACATCAGATTCAATATTAAGCTCCTACAAAGTGAAAAAGGGTGTTTAGTTTTTTTAAATTTTTTGCATAAGCTAGGTTTGAAAAATTAGTTTGAAGGAATTCAAAGGGCATAGTAAAGCATTATTATCGGTAATTGATGCCCCGAGGAAATAAAATGAAAACACCTAGTAAGCAACTTGAAACCTCTAGCATTACTCATGAAGAAGAGGAAGAAATGCAACATTATATATCAAAATTACGAGACCAAGTGCAACAAGTGTCACTTGCACAAAAAGTAACAAAATCTAAGATGGATGGTTTAAAGAAAGATGTAGAAGCTAAGACAGATGGTTTAAAGAAAGGCATAGAAGCTAAGATGAATGATGTTGAAGCTAAGATGGATGATTTGAAGACAGGCATGGAAGATTTGAAGACATATTTGAAGAAAACAAATGTTTGGAAGGATATCTTCACTGCTTTGTATCTGATAAACAGACACAATGGGTCAAAGGGTTGCCTTTGGCTGAATGGTGGCATAACACTTCCTTCCATACATCAATAGAAATGACCCCATTTATGGCACTTTATGGATATCAGCCACCATCCATCACATCATATTTAAAAGAAAATTCTAAGGTTCAAGCAATGGAACATCACATCAAGCATCAACAACAAGTTCTCCAACTGTTAAAGGATAATGCCACTTTGTTGCAGAATAGAATGAAACAACAAGCAGATCAGCATCGCAGCGAAAGAAGTTTTGATGTAGGTGATTGGGTATTCCTACGGCTACAACCATATAAATAGATGTCCCTCGAGCAAGCTAAGAAGGACAATAAATTATCACCAAAGTATTATGGTTCATACAAGGTGTTGCAAAAGATGGGTACTATGGCATACAAATTGGAGCTTCTTGCAACTTCTCGAGTGCACCCAGTTTTCCATGTTTCATGTTTAAAGAAGGCTATAGGCGACAAGCTCCTAGTTCAAACAATATTGCCAGAACTTGACGAGGAAGGAAAAATCATATTGGAACTGGAAGCAGTCACATAAACAAGAACTCAACAGCTACGAAATCGATCAATTTCAGAGTATCTCATCAAGTGAAAGAACTTATCCACTGAAGATTACACATGGGAGGATGATACTTTTATACAGAAGCATCCAGAACTACTCAAGCGTTGAGGACAACACTTTTTTTGAAGGAGAGGGGCATATTAGGTCCCTATAATACTAGTGATTACCCCATTACTATTGTTGTTGTATCCCTTATTAATATTGTTGTGCACCTATTTTCCCCATATTGTTATTACTGTGCCACATAGAATCCCTCTATTGTTATTTTTGTGCCTTTATATTATTATTGTTAGGTCGGATGGGTTATATTGTGACTCCTTATACTCCTATATATAGAAAGGAGGTTTTGTCAATTGAATCATCCAATAATTTTTCATTTATGTAATGTAAAGGAGGTTTCCCCTCGAAGAGGCTGAATTCTAAGGCGCTGATCTATCTTTTCTATATTTTGTGAGCTGGTTTCATAACACATCATTTGATGCTTCCCAAATCTATTAAATATTGTTTTTCTATTAGTTGATTGGTTCGTCTAGGGAATATACAAAGAGATAGATGCATATGAATAATGGATGATGACATGTTTTATAGATGGGGTGATGACACAATAGGATGACCACATGATTCCTAATCTACAGGTGGGATAATGGCCTCATATGCTGACCACCTTATGCTCGATAATACCAATCACCAAATGATTAATGTATCAATGGGATGATGGATAACAAGCCAACCACCTAATGAATGACCTACTACTGGGATGAAAAACCAAGAGGCCACATCAGTGCCACCATAGCTACCACCTAGAAGTTACTGTAGTGCCACATCAACACCACATTGGCATAACATCAATACCACATCAACTCGACATGGATGATACATCTACACCACTTGTTTAACATATCATTTCCGTGTTATGGTTGCATTCACGCCATGTGTTTAACATGTTATGGCTATGTCATATCCTTATCAAGTCTCAGTGATGTTGGGGAGATACTTGATTACACATTGTTAGTTCATCCTAAGACCCAACATGCCAATCTCTTAACATATTGATATCCCCTTGATATTTGGCTCCATGTCACAACACTTATCTTCCATGTAATTAGAGGATGTAAAAAGCTATTCCAACACCTTCAACTCAAAAAAGGGATGGCCAATCCTCCCAAAAATAAATAAAATGTTCCTTCTTCTCTGATAGTATGATGCAAAGAGCCATACCACATGGGTGGTTTGGTGAAGTGCCCAATTATTAATTGGCCAATGAATTACTTGCCAATATCCAAGGACTTTGATGTCTAATCCCTTAGAGTGTAACTCCTTCACTTATTTATTCTTGATTATTAAGGGGACCATCAAAATGTCTTTAGAACTTACCAACGAATAGTTTTTCAGAATTTCAAGTGTGAGGGGATTCATAGTTTTGTAATGATAAAAGTTGAAGAAACTTGATACTTGAGTTTTAATAACCTGACCGAGAATTTCATACCTGTTATAAAGATCTGAATTTGACTTTGATGGAATAGAAGCTTGAACAAAAAAATATAAAGCCTTATAGAAATGTTTGTGAGCTTATAAAGGTGACTCAAGGGTACTACCTTCAATTAGACATGTCTCATAAGACAAATAGGGAAATGGGTTGTTGAAGGTGTTGGATCCGACCAACATATAGCAAATCTCCCCGAAGTGAGGTCCTGAATAGACTTCACATTGTTTGGTGTGGGAGTCCCATATGGAAATATGGCCTAAATACCACTAACTTATAGATTTTCTTTGTCTTAAGCAATAAGCATGAGAGAGTAGCACACATGTTCTTTTGAATGAGAAATAAATTGTTCCTTGTGAAAACCTCAATTGTAGATGTATCAAGGTTCTTTCACTACAAGGAAGAGAAAGTGAGCCTCTGAAAGAAAAGTAATGGTACTAATCTAGTGGACATGCATGCACATAAACAAGGAAGAATAATTATACGTCAGGAGAAATAGTTCACATAGATGCAACGATCATTAAAATAATCATAACCCCTTTCCAACAAGTTTAACACCAAATTTATCTAAATAGTTCAGTTACTTTAGTAAATAAGGAAACTAACATAAACCGCAAACATTAGAAGAGTAGTCTTAAGACGTCCACGATCCATGCATGAAAATGTGTTGGCCAAGTGGCTTCAAGTATTAAGAAAACATTCCAAGATACATAGTTATAATGAATATCACTAGCTCCAATAGTGGAGCATTAGAGCCACTACTTTCTCCCCAAAAGTACTATCTATACCTTTCTCATGCCTTATGGGAGAAGCCAAGGCTAAAATTCCTTTGCTTGAGTAATGATGCTCCTTTTATAACTTGAGGCATGACTTGTCATATCCTTATGAATCCTGAGTTTCTCATATGACTTTTCAACTTCTAATGACCTTTGAACCTCTATAACTATTGAACTTCCAAATGAATTTTGGAATTACATATGTGTCTTGGAATTACATGTCTTTTGGACTTGTACACATGGCTATTTTTTCCATACATGACTCTTGGACTTCTACTTCCTTGTGTTCATAATAATTACAGAATTACATAATGATTTCCAATTTTCCACATCATCATGTCATTAGTATATGACAAGTCACTACCATTGATCACTTGGACTCATAGTGATTGATGACATGGAATTTCTTAGTAGGTGGCAATGTTGCCACCTGTATCTCTAATCTTGCATGCATATTCCATGTTGTTGATGTCTTCACACTCTAAAGTTTCCTTGATCATATGGAGTCCTTTGAGTTTCTTTGATCACCAATATTTCAATTTTCTTCATCTTGTCTCATCGCACATTCTTTATTCTTGAATTCCTCTTTCAGTTTCCTCTTTATTGCGTTCCCTTCATGCATATTCACCATGCTATTCTAGGTTACCTGCAACTGAAATCACTCATGGTAAGAAAGCATCATCCTCAAAAATATCTTATCCTAACATGTTTCATTCATATTTCCTATTTACGACTTAATAGTGCACTTGGGAAGAGGAAGGGGAACTGTTGGGTGTAGGGCGCAGTGCCAAAAGGAGGATGGAGTTAGGCTTTGAGGCTTGGCGATGTGCTCATGCACTCAATAGGAGATAGAAAACTCAAGGGAGGGCATAGGGTGCACTACCAAGGACGGAATACTAACTGCTTCGAGGATTCGGGGCCTTGTGGTGTGCTCATGTGCTCAACTGGGAAAGGAAGCTCAAGGTGGGGTGTAGGGAACAAGTCTGAAGGATGAAGGAAGGCTATTTAGGCTTCAAGAGTGCACCATGCACTGAAGAGAAGACAAGAAGATGCGGGGTGTAGGGTTGAAGGATGAAGGATTATGCTTCAAGCTTACCAAGTTGGCCATAGGCTAAATTGAGCCAAGGAGGGCACAGGGCACAACATTGAAGGATTAAGGGATGAAGCTTAGACCTTCCCAAGTGTTCCATGCACTCAATGAGGAAAGCTTTCTTATGGGAATAATTTGGAACAAGGAAGGAGAATGATGTTTAGGAGTGTGCTATGCGCTCTTGGAGGTTACATGGTGCACTTTTGAACAACAAAGGAGTCCCGATCAATTCTTAATATTGCACCATGCACTCCTATACTTAATGGGTTACTTGTGCAAATGAAATTTGTATAAATCTGGAAGATAGAACAAGAGGCGAGCACAATGATTTTAGACATGAAATCAAGTGAGACACATACTAACTCATCAATAAGAGTTAGACAGACATGAAAAATGAGAAATACAAATAAAAATTTAAGTTTACGAACACTTCCCAAGTACAATGAACAAAGTGTGCAACTACGATCAAAAGTGTCGTTTTACAACAAACAAAGGTATTGTAACCATGTAGTGCACTAGAGATGTTCTTAACAATGAAATGAAACTTAGGAATAATAAAGAACACTTAAAACATGTGAGATTACTTGAAACAACATTTTACAACCAAAGCGACACTTGATGTGACAGTTTGGTAGGCTCCAAAATTTGAATGTAGTGAAATTTTGCAGGGTGTTGTAGCATCTACAACACTTGGAAACACACTAGATGAACTTCAGCTTCTCTTCCAAGGAATATATTTTTAGTTAAATGGTTATTCCTTTAGGAAGTAATTATTCACCAGTTAGATTCCCTTAACTTCCCCTCTCAACACGTTTGTATAATAGCACCTTGTTTTCCTTTTGTTGGTTCAAGACACAACATATATGCAATATCGAAATTGTTTCAATATGGGAAATGGTAATATGCATGATGAGTTTTAGATATTCAGAGTATGATTTTCATCTTTGGTGTTTCTCCACGTGAAAATAGGCCTATATAGTACCCCGACGGAGACCTTATATGAGCATAAGTGTTTCTTCACTACCACTGAGCCTAAACAATACCCTGAAGAAGTCACTTTCTTCACCTCCGTGTGCAAGAATCCTTTAGCCTCTTTTACCCTTTATTTATTTATTTAATATAACCATGCTTTTTCACTTATTATTTTCAAAGGGTAGAAAACAAATATTGACTTATTTACAAAAGAGGAGGCTTCCCCTTCATAGAAGTAGTTATATAACCTCTGATATTGGTTTGCTCACTTTATATTTTCCCCTTATCTTTTCTCTACTATAATGGAAAAGCATGTAACATACCAAGTAGATTTAACACTGAGTTAAAGAGATTGGATACTAAAACAGATATTAACCTGATGGGTTCCCTCAAGGATTTATTTTCTAGATGTATCATATTTTCCTCCAAACTTAGTGTTGGTGCTCCTATAGATAACCGTTGGGTTAAAGGAGTTCATTTCCTAGGACATCTTACAGATTTTGGAGGATTTTATCATTAGAATGAAATATTGAAACATATCATCGATTAAAATTGGTTCAGATATCTCTTCCAGAGGAAGGTTCAATTATAAGCATAGATTGACTATTCTCTTAGAGGACTTAATATTCGGATATGTTGGCCTAGTTGTAGAAATATATAGTTAAATTGGTAATTATAGTATGGGTTGGGGATGAACATAAGGAAGAGAAAGTTAACATAGAGGGTTGATTTCAGAATCCTGTGCATCAAACTTCAACAAAAAACAATGAAATCGATCATGTAAATGGAAATTCAGATGGCACCAGGCACATACTAAGGACATTATGCCTCATTCATCATAGGCATCTTTCATCAGAATTTGATATAAATGAATGCATAACTTTGAGATTAAATCCAAAAGCTACAACTATGCACCTTTTGAGAGGAAAGAAACACATATGGAAATAAACAATGGAAATATCAAATTCTACACATCTCATGAATTTGGAGTCACCATAACTTCCTTATTAATTTGCAAAAACAACATACATATGTAGTTCTTCAAACACGTACAAAATTCACAGTTTAGACTTGCCTCTAGAATCCAAAATTCAAAACCCCCTTAATGAAATGCTTCAATAGTTTTGTAGGCTCTTATGGATGAGTACCCTTATAAAATATTCCTTATTTATCTTCTCCCAACTGTCTACCAACTAAAATGTTTGAGAGTGCTACTAGAAAAATTTCCCTAATTATCATATAATAACATTGATTACATTCTTCAAGTAGAAGATTTACAAAAGCATGAAAATAACATAAGGTGTCATGATCGACACAACCAAAATATCGTACTTGGTGAGGCGATTCTGGTGGGAGGGATCCTAGCTCTATGACTTGGACTAGTGGTGGACTTATAAACTAGTCTTGCTTTTTCCCTAATTTTCGGTTTTGTAGAAGAGAGCGAAAGGAATTTTGATAAGCCCTTATTAGAATGGTGAGCTCCATATAATTTGGCTTGGTAGCAAACAAAGTTTTTACCATCTATAGTAGCTAGAAGTCCCTGCGCAAATATTTGACTATAGTCTTCGCTTTGAGGGTCAAAGTATTCTCGTGAGAAGAATCTACCTTGATTTTAGCTTCTAACAAAATTTTGTTATACTAATCCCATGGGACTAGTCCTCCTAAAATGTCACAAAAACTAGGAAATCCAGGTGTCACCCTTTGATCAAAATATGAAGCAAATGCAACTACAAATTTCAATACATTACCTAAACATTCTTCAAATTTGGTTCTGGATATTTCTTTCTAAATAATATTGGAAGTCTAGATGATTGTCCCAGTTTTTTCCACGATATCCATGGTCCCAAATTTAGAAGATGACATTTTGTTGAGGTATTTGATGAGCCTTTTTGAAGTCTCAACGTTTTTACCATTTCATCCTTGGCTGACAAGATAAAGAATTAAAAGTATTTAATAACAAATTTTTTCTCTGCTATTAAGGTCATATTTTCCCAAATGTTTTTTTATCTCAGAAATGATTTTATCCCAAATTTATTTCCTAGACTGGATGAGAGAAACTTTCATTTTCAACTTTCATTTTAGTTAAGTGATCTCCTTGTTTGCAGTCTATTAGTTTTTGCTAATTTGTTTACCATTTCTTCTAGTTATCTCTAGTTCCTTCTCCTTTTGTGTGAGATCATGCTTAATATTCTCCATATGAACCTACATATTTTTAAGTTCATCCTCTAAGAGTTGTAACTCAGTGAGGGTCTTTTTAAATTATTCAGTGGGATTCTGTTGGTTTTTTTCCACAATCACAACACAAATATACAAATCAATCCTTTGTTGGATCTCTTCCACTTGTAAAATGAATGCCACCTATTGCTTGAGGGATACAACCTCATAGTTTCTATCTATAAGTTCCTTGGCCAAAAATTCCTTTTCTCCCTCTACTTGGGCCAACTCCTTGGATTTCACATGGTCACTAGCATGCATTTTCAGCTTATGCCTTAGGACTTGAATCTCAACTTGAGAAATTTTGATGAGAGACTCCACCAAAATTTTTTCCTTTGGTTTCAATCCTAATTTAACAATTAGGTATTTTAAGTTTTCATTATGAATATGGAGAGATCTAGAGGTGGCCCTTTATTGTTTCATTCTATTTGTAACTTTTTCCAATAACTTCTTAGCTTTGCTAATTATAAAAGCATTTATGTTCAACTCATTGTAGAGAATTTCTCTAACATGTCTGTGAAAATTTATTTTTTTTGGAAGAGGGACACTACATGCTCAATGACACATCCAAAAGTCTAAATTGTGGTCCTTTTGGAAGGGCCAATGTTGAGGGGTGGTGCAATGAGAGCTTAATTTGGTTTCTTTATAGCACCATAGTAGTTAGGAGTCTAGTCTAATAAGGGACTGAATGCAATGCCAATTTCCACTACATTTCATCCTTGATTCTTTTATTGTTTTCCTCTTTCAATTTCCCTACTGCCCAACTAGGGCTTGCATTGTTGAGCTTCCTAAAAAACCCAAAATAGATACCTATGTATAGGTGGAGGTTGTATCTTGAGGAGGGTTTTCTAGAGCTACCTAAAAGCATGGCTGATTCAAGTTTGTCTCAGACAATTTGGTCTCAATCAATTCTTTGGTTGGCTCTTAAATCTTTGCCTTCTTGCTTGAAGGTACTTCCTCCATTTCTGTGTCTCCAACCTCATCCAAGCTTCTCTTATTAAAATTATCCTTTGAAGTTGGCATTTCAATATCCATATTTGTATTAGTGCACCAAGAATCTAACTCATCCTTCCATTCAATTTCAGGCATAAACTCATGTTCATAAGTTGAAGCGTTAATATCTCTTCTCCTTTTTTATATGACATGATGGGGATCATAGTTCCATACTTCTCCCATCTCTAAATTTAGCTCTTTAAATAGGTCTTCAACTTGTTAAGAGGATTTTCTTGTACTAACAATGAATGGGCCTATTAGTTTAGACAATTTGAACATGTAACCCTTCTTAGCAGGAACAAAGTGGGTCTGATCAACATGTAATATTTTCCTAATGAACTTTAGAGAAAATATTCTCATAGGCATGAAAATCGGCAAGAAATAAGGGGGAATATATGACCCATATACCATCATTTTAGTGTATTATTCAAACAATAACCAATCTCCCACCATGATATCCTTGTTGAGATGAAGGATCTTCTTATGTTGGGGTAGAATTATAGGAGGGGAGGTGTTGTTTATGATTTTGTAAGTAGTGGACATGTACGTAGATATCAATTGGGAATAACCTTCATGCATGGATTTTTTGTTGACATCATTGTTGCAATAAAACAAATAATTTTTTTGTTTAAATCGATCTATATTACTACGGCCCAAATACTGGAGCTCATCCACATGGGTGTGCAAGAAAAGGTAAAACATGAGAGAGTAGTATCTGAAATAAACAGTAATAGGAAAAATATGCAGCTCGAATTTTATTGATTCAACAAGATATGACTGTATGTCAAAAGTGAGGCTTGGATGCATCATTGCACGCAAAAACTTTATGGAGGCTTTAGTAATATTTGTAGTTTCATCTTCCCCAAAGAGTAGGGAACTAAAATTCAAGATGGGTTACAAATCTTCAAAAAGCATGGATACCGGGAAAGAACCTACAATGGGTAGGGGCCAATTTTTTTTTAATAAACACTTATTCTTCTCTCACTGAGAGGGTGTTGTAGATGTAAAATAGGGAAGTCTCTGTGAATTTCTAAATATTGAGGGCTTTTGGGTAAATGAAAACATTCTGAATTAATTTTGAAGTTATTTCCAGAATTTTCGCCCCATAGGAGGATATGAAACAATTATTCTCGTTTACGTATGATGTAGTGAGCCAGGAAATAAATTCAAGAAAGTGGTAGAGAGAGGGGTTGATTTGATAGTGCAACCATGACTCTATGACCCTAAAGGTATATTTCCCCTAGAGGTATCATTCATATGCATCAGAAGCGAGGTCCGAGAAGTCTTATGAGCAAGGTGGGTCATGAATTTCAGCTTCTTTGTCCATGAGGGGATCCATATTTGTACAGAGTTTTTCCTCGAAGGAGTTAGGAGTTTTAGGAACATATTTCTTTATTTAAACATTGGGATAAATAAAAGAATAACTAGGGACTGTGGGTTACCTGATGACTGAGCATAATTAAATGGAATGATGTCAAGGATGAATCTTTACTAGCTAACAATCGGACGACATGGTAGACAGGCGGAGCAAAACAGAGCTCGAATGTAGAGAGAGAGAGAGAGAGAGAGAGAGAGAGAGAGATAGAGAGAGAAATTAACCTTCTGAAAAGTGACCTCGCTTTCTGATGCTGATAGGTACCCTACAGTTAATATGGACCGTAGATCAATTGCGCCTACTTCTTTAACGTTCACATTCCAAGGGCTTGTGCTGGTGTATCCACCGCACTGGTTATCCCATCATAATGTTTCCAAGGGTTGGGTGTGTGGAAATGGATGACGATCCGCCCAACAGTTATATGGTGATTAACTCTCCATATTCATGACTAGGGATATTTATCTTCCCTTATTTTACCTTTAGTTATTTTACTGCCATGCCTAGTTTATCATTAAAACCTACTTTTTCCACATGGCCAAGGTGCATCTAGGTGGCCATCCATTGCTCAACCCATTTTTTAAATCCCCTTTACCATTTTCCTTTCTACCTTTCTTTGCACACAAGAATAAATCTCCTGCCAACAAATAAAATTCTCAAGAAGAATAAGGGGTACAATATTGGTTCCAACTGGGGACAATGTATTGCACGCAAGTCATTGAGAACCCAGAGATTAGTTCCTTGAACTTGGGCATGGAGTCAAACTAATTCATACATAGAAAAGAAAAATAAAATAATAAGGGTAAAATTAACACTCTAATATATACAATGGTTCATCAATATTTACAATGAATGAAAACTAAGTTTTCAATGTTGAACGTAGTCTTTGAGAAACTTCCCATTTAGAGGCATCTCAATCACTCTACCATCTAGGTTTTCTAGTAGAAAGGTATTATTCCCTCTCACCTCAATTATCTTGAAAGGCCCAAACGATAGGGGGTCAAACTTCCCATGTTTTCCTTTGTCTTCTCACCTGATATCCCATTTAAGCTATAGGTTATCTTACTCGAACAATATATGTTTAGCTTTCCTATCAAATAGAGCTTTCATTTTACCTTGGTATTTGATTAAATTCTAAGTTACTTGTTCCATATTTTCCTATACTTCAACCAACTAATTTTATTCTCCTAATTAGGGAGTTTGGTTCCTCCTCTACTTGTTGTAGAAACATGGCCATTGGAATAGCAAATTAGGTAGGGAAAATAACATTAGTCCCATCCACTAGCTCAAATTGGGATTTCCCAGTTTCCCTCTCAGTAGTGACTCCATTAGCCCACAAAGAAAACTTAAGCTGAGATTCCCAGTCCTTTTGGTACTATGCTATTTTATTTTTTCAGGATTCTTACTAAAGTTTTCTTGGAGGATTCTCCTAATCCATTTCCCTAACGGTAGTATCGAGTGGAATGTCATAGAACAATATTATAATCTTAGTAGAAAATTATGTATTTGTCTAATTTAAATGCTTGTGAGTTATCAATGGCAATTTTTCCGGGACAACAAAATATGGCCAGAATGTTCTACTCCATAAATTTAATAACCACACTATGAGTTGCATTCTTGGAAGGAATGACATGTGTCCACTTTGTGAAGTAATTTGTTGATGTGAGTATCGATTTGTGTTTCACATTAGATGATGGACGTATCTCCCCAATAAAATCTAGCCCCAACTTCTTAAATGCTTCCTCTATGAAAACAAGGATTAAAGGGAGGGGCAATAGCTTGTTTTCAGCAAAGACCTGGCACTTCTTACAAGGTCTAACATGTGCATGGACATCACCAAATATCTTAGGAAATTGGAAGCCAAATTTGAGAAATTTATGGGATGTAACCTTCCAGCTATAATGTCCCCCACAAACAGAGTTATGAAATTCCTCTATTACATTTGGAATCTCCTCTTCCACCAAGCATAATAGTAGGATTCCCATAGGTTCCCTCAAATATAACTGACCATTTGAAATGAAAAAAAATTGTGCTTGTAACCTTAGGGCTCTATATTTTATTTTTTCAAATTTAGGTGTGCATTCCATGAACAACATAAAATAAATCTATACCATTCAGAGACAAGATATTTCATTTGAATTTTCTAGGTTGCTCTCTTGCCATCCTCCTATATTCCTTGTTACTTTGCTTCTTGCCTCATCAATTATCAAATTGATGGCCATGCACTAGAGGTTAGTCTCTGATATAAATTTGGCCAACCCTTAAACCTTGATCAGCCTAGTAGGCTTGATATCCATGTCACATTATTGGATATTGGAAATCTACCTACCTACCTTACCTTCCCCGTCTCCTTGTGTGAAGTTATTTTCAACAAAAGCTATAGGGACATAATGCATTATTTTCCATTGCAGAATATAAATTCAAAAATCCTTCATAACCTTAACCAAACCGTAAGTCTCCTTTTCCAGGATGTTATATTTCAGTTCAACATCTCTTAATACTTCATTAAACAATGCAATTGGTTATTCCTTTTCTTTTTCATTCTTCTCCAATAAAACAACTACCACTGTCATAGGAGATGCAAAAGAAAAAATGACGAATGCATTTTGATAATTAGGACTAGCTAGAATTGGAGCTTCTACAAAAGTTTTCTTGATCCTATAGAATGATGCCATAGCTTCAGCGGTCCATTTGACTTCTTTATCTTTCTTCTTCATATCAATGATACCCTTTAAAATCTCAACATAATTTGGAACAAACCTTCTTAGGAAATTGATTCTGCATTAAGAAAACCTGAATTTCCTCTTTATTCCTTTTTAATGGGATATTGTTGATAACCTCCACACTTTTGGGTTCAACCTTGAATCCTCCCCTTGGAACTATATCACCCAACAATTTACCTTCACTTAGAGAAAATTGTTATTTCTTGAGATTCAAAAACAATGCATATGTCTTCCACTTTTCAAAGGTGATTTGGAAGTGTTTGAGGTGTTGCTCATATGCCTTGGAGAAAATAGTTATGTCATCTAGGTAAATTACTACAAATTTGTCTTTTTCCCCAATGCACGCTATAGCCATTTCCCTTTGAAAGGTAGCTCCAACATTTATGAGACCGAAAGGAATATAGACATACATAAACGTTCCCCAAGTTGTGGTAAAAATTGTTTTCTTATGGTCCTTAAGATGTACAAAAATCTGGTTATATCCAGAGAAACCATGCATCATAGAGTATGGATGATCCCACCGCTTTCTACATAATGTAATCCATTTTGGGTAAGGGGTAGTTGTCTTTCAAAGATGACCTATTTAAGTTTTTGAAGTCCACACATAATCTAATCTCCCCATTTTTCTCCGTGACAAGAACTAAATTTTCCACCCAATTTGACTAGTTTAGAGGCACAATAATGTTATCTTCTAACAACTTCTTAACTTCCTTTTCAATTGATGGGAGTAGTAAGGGGTTTATTTTTCCAAGCTTTTGCTTGTAGCGCTTCATTTCAGTCTTCTAAGGAATCTTGTGTAGTATGATATTGGGATCAAAATTTTTCAAATCATCATAGGACCAAGAAAAAACATCCATATAATTTTTGAAAAGACCAAGATATCTTTGTTTGTATTATGTTAGAAATCCTTTAGCTAAATTAATAATTTTATGTTCTTGTTTTGCGCCAATATTAAAATCCTCTATATCCTCCTGAAGCTCCTATTTTGTTGGCTTAACAACTACATCATTTGTATTAAACAATAATTTTAGTGGAACCAACCCGCTTGGAATTGTATTTTCCTTCAAATGAAAATTTGTATGACCAACAATTTATTCCTCTCGAGCATCCTTCTATTCTTCTACTGCATCTTCATCTTCCTGGTCAATCACTGAATTAGAGAATTATCCAGTAACCTCCATAAAATGCTTAATCTACTCATCATCTAAAAAACCTGCTAAAACTTCACATTGTTTGGTATTGCGGGTTTGAACTTGATCTCAACTTCATACCTGAGCAAGGGTTTCTGAGGAGGTTTAAAGTTACTGGAAGAAGTTACCAAGGAATTAGCCGTCCTATTCTATGTCTGGGGAAAAAACTAAATATTAAAGGCTAGGAATTTTTTTTCAACCATGTCCCATATCTCATTTTTGTAGGACATTAATCTTGGTGCTTGGCCTAACATTGATTCCTCACTTGTTTGACCACCAACTTAGAATCCTTCAATACTATCAAGCACCTAAAATTAATTTTTAGCATCTTGGAGCCCTAACAATAATGCCTCATATTGAACAACATTATTTGTAGCATCAAAATCTAATTTCAATGAGAAAGGGATAAGGTTACCTTATGGGGATACCAAAAATACACCAACCCCATTTCCTTCCTTGGAATAACCATCATCAAAATATAGTTTCCAAATATAACCAAGTTTTGGTTGTTTCTTACTGATTTGAGCTGGAGATTCTACTCTGGTGTTTTCCATGATTTTACCACCTTCTTCGAACATAAGATAAGAAAAGTTTATTTCTTGACCATACATAGGATAGTTATTCAAAAAATCAGCTTTAGTGACCGTATTCACAAATCTGGACTCTATGTATAATCTGTGGTCTTCTGCACTAAAAATTTGGATGATAGCATATGTCATATCAAGCTTGATAGATCCTCCCAATTTCATTCCCCATGACCTGGACAGGAGAATACCAAAACTTGTAGGAATATCAACAACTAAAATATCCATCACCTCACCCTTCACTGTAATTTGTGCCAAATTAACCTCTATATCTTCAATCATACCCAAAAATTTTGCTCTTTTAGAATTAGAGGAATATAAAGGCTTATATGGTTTTGTTATCTATAGACCTAGCTGATCCATTATAGATAATGGAATTAATTTGTGAGAACCTCTGGAGTCAATCATACAATTATATAACAATAAATCATGGATCACTAGGGTCAGATAAAATGGAGGATTGAATGGGTCCTTCTCCTCCACATCTTGACTGAACATGACCACAAGCCTTACCTCGTGCAAGTTAAGATTGTCTTTAAGTGGGGTAGTGGAGGATGAGTCCATGAGATGAGAAACTTGGGATTTACAACTCGGTTGTTTCAATAATTCAATGAAAGGAATGAATATATTGACCTTTATAATTCTTTTTGTAGGCTGAAGGAAGAGGGATTCCTATCAACTTTAACTTACTTAATTGGTTCCTTATATTCTTTATGGATTATATTTGTTTGTATTGTTTTCTGCTCTGTACTTGGGACGATAGACTCAAGATGGACAGGATGAGAAAACACTCCTTTGTTCAGTGGGACGAGTTTTACTGGTTTCTTACATTTATCAACTAATTTAGGGGAAATGGGTTGAGAATTTTCCTCACTTTGATCCTACATCTTGGATATTTTGCTTGACCTAAAATCATATTTCCTATGTAATTAGGCCTACATGAAATCAAAAAACTATTTGGAGTATATGTCTATCTCTTCATCATCCAAGTGGAAAATCAAGTCCTCCCCTTCTCCTTCCTATGATTGTATCTCATTTTCTCCTTTTGAAAGAGAGGAGAATTAGTTTTCCTACATTTTTATAGCATCTTCAATATTTTCCTCAAGGTCATCTTCCAAATACAAAGGAGGATGTATTTGGTCTTGTTGATCATTTTTTTCTCTTTATAAAATCTACAAGGGGGGATTCCTATATTGGGGGTTAAATTTCCTATTGGGACATTATTGAACTTGTCAAGGAGGATTTTTTGTTTCCAAATCCACCTTTACAAGTTTATTTGACAAATTCCTAATTAATTTGTTCATCTCATCTAACTGATGTTATTGGGTTTCTTCTACTCCGTGAAAGGAGATAGCTTGTTCCTTTCCTCTTCTTCTTTCATCGTGTTCTCTCTTTCCATTCCACTTTCCAGTTGATGCAATGTTTACTTCAACTTCCAGAGAATTACTTTGGATTTGATCCTGTATGCAGGATTTCATTTCTCTGAGGGTGAACCCAAAGTTTGGGTGAAAGGCTCTAGCAAAGACAACTTAGCAACTTCCTTTGGAGGTTTAATTTGAATATGGAGACTTTTATATAGTTTATTAAAGCTTTTTATAAAGTATGGGACATCCTCATTATGTTTTTTCTTTATTGTATTGAAACCATTGACATATCTATAGTCCTTATTTTCTCTCCATTTTTGCATGAAAGAGTTCTCTAGATCCTCCCAAGTATTCATTGGAGCATTTTGTAGGGTTTTGAACCATTTTCAGGCTTGCCTATATAAATATTTGACAAACGGTCTCAGGGCTACATCAAGGTTCTCTACATTTAAGTTCTCAACAAATGCACAAAATACTTCTATGTGGTTTTGAGCTGAAATATCATCCTCCCCAGTAAGTCTCGACATAAGATCAAGATAATATTGAGGCATTCCATTCATAGGTTGGTGCAAGTTAAGTGGGGCATATTTTTTAAGTAGTAAGCTAATGACAACCATATTTTACAATGGAGGTTTGAAAAAAATTGTCACAAGTCCTGGTTGAGGAATTGTCTGAACAATACCTAACTGGACTTGGAATCAAGTGTTAACAGGGAGTTGAAATGGAATTGTAATAAGGATATCCTTAATTTTTTCATATTGTGGGAAGGTATGGAATGTAGAAAGAGGTGAACTAACAGAGGTATATTTAGCCTTAAATTTCGAAGAGGAAGAGTTAAGTGGAGGGAAATACTCTCTTGATAATTTTGAATCTCTAGCTAAGGCCTCAAGATAGTTTATCTCAGCCTTTTGTGAGCTAGAAGTTGATGTTTTTTGGGAAACAACCATAGGGTCTATATTTATTTGAGTCCTTTCTTTCCATATTCTTCGAGAGACAATTCTCTCTGGGTCAAATACAGGAGGATTGTTTTGGTGTGAAGTAAAAGAACGTGTATGGGGCCTCCTGAAAACTAGAATGATGAATTGAAAATTTTATAATGGAGTCTCCAAGGTGAAATATATTCATCCCACACCTCCTTTTATCACCTAACAAAAGGAGTGTACAAATGCCTTACCCAGGGAAAATATTATGATTTGGTCCTCAAAAATGGCACCAGAAGATGTTGATGCTCCTAGAGACAACCTATGGGTTGAAGGAGGTTAGTGCTCAGGACATCTTAGAGTGTTTGGAGGATTTTATCATTAGCATCTAGCATTGAAACATATCATGGATTATAATTTGTTTAGATATCTCATCCAGAGGTAGTTTCAATCATAGGAATACATTAACTATTCTCTTATAGGACTTAATATTAATATATGGTGGCCTAGTTGCAAAAATATATAGTTAAGTTGGTCAATATAGTATTGGTTAAAGAAGAACACAAGCAAGAGAAATTCAACACAAAGCGTTTATTTCAAAAATCGTTTGCATCAAACTTCAATAGAAAACAATGAAATCAATCATCTAAATGGAAATATAGATGGCATAGAGCTCATAATAAGGACATTAAAGCTCATTCATATTAGGCATCTTTCATCAAAATTTGACATAAATGAATCCATAACTTCGAGGTTAAATACAACAACTACATTTACACACCTTCTGAGAGGAAAGAAACACATGTGGAAATAAATAAAGGAAATAACAAATACTACACATTTCATGCATTTGGAATCACCATAAATTCTTTATTAATTCACAAAAAGAGCATACATCTGCCATTCTTCAAACACTTACAAAATTCATGGTTTAGAGCTCCCTATATAATCCACAATTCAAAACCCGTTTAATGCAACCATTAAGTAGTTTTATGGGGTCTTGTGGATGAGTACCCCTTGTGAAATATTCCTTCTTGATCTTCTACTAATTGTCTACTAGCTAAACTATTTGAGATTGCTAATAGCACAACTATACTAATTATCATATATCAAATTTTATTACATCCTTGAAATATAATAATTACAAAAACATGAAAATAACATAAATTGTCATGATTGAGATAGCCAAATATTTTCGTTACTCATGAGCCAGTTCTGGTGGGAGGGATCTTAGCATTGTGATTCAGACAAGTGGCGGATTTATAAACTGGTCGCAATTTTTCCATGGTGTTAGGTTTGGTAGAGGAGAGCAAAATAATTTTTGATAAGATATCCTCAAATAGGTGAGCTCCATATAATTTGGCTTGGTAGGAAACAAAGTTTTTACCATCCATACTAGCTGGAAGTCTCTCCACAAATAGTTGGTTATTCTCTTCCTCTTGAGGGTGGAGGTCTTCTCATGAGAAGATTATTACGTGCTTTTAGCTTCTACCAAAATTTGTTTATGCTTCTCCCATGGGACCAATCCTGATAAAATTTCCTAATAACTGGGAAATCCAACTCTCACCCTTCGATCAAATTCTGAATCAAATGCATCTACAAATTTCAATACATTGCCTAAACATTCTTTGACTTTGGCCTTGGCTATTTCCTTCTAAATCATCTTAGCAATATAAATTATTATCCTAGTTCTGTCCACGATATTCATGGTACTCAATTCACTAGCTAGAATTTTGTTGAGGTATTTGATGAACCTTTTTGTTGTATTAACATTTTTACCATCTTCCTCCTTGGCCGAGAGGAGAAAGAATTCAAAGTCTTCAATAGTGATTTTTTGCTCTGCTATTAAAGTCATATTTTCCAAAAAAAAAATTATCTCAGAAATGATCTCATCCCAAATTGATTTCCTAGCCTCGATGAGATAAAAATTACCTTTCAACTTGCTTTTCAGTTCAATTATTTCCTGCTTTGCACTCTGCAAGTTTTTTTTAATTTGTTCAACATTTCCTCTAGTTATCTCTAGTTTCCTCTCCTATTGTGCGAGAGCACGCTTAATATTTTCCAGATCAACCTAGACATTTTTAAGTTTACCTTCTTAGAGTTATAATTTAGAGAGGGTAATGGTCAATTTTTTAGTGGGATTTTGTGGGCCTTCTAGGACGATCACAACACAAATATGTGAATCAATCCTCTTTTGGAGCTCTACCACTTCTAAATTGAATTTCTGCTAGATCTCTACCACATGTTTCTTGAGGGCTACCACCTCATTGTTTCTATCCATAAGTTCCTTGGCCATTCTTTCTTTTTCACCCTCCGCTTGGGCCAACTCCTTAGATTGCACATGCTCACTAGCAGGTATTTTTAGCTTGTGCCTTAGGTCCTGAATCTTAGCATGAGAACTTTCGATGAGAGACTCCACTAGAACTTTATCCTTCGGGTTCACCCCCAATTTGACAATCAACTCTTTGAAGTTTTCTTTCTACATATGAAGAGACTTGAGTTGGCCCTTTCTTGATTTAGTTTGTTTGCATCTGTTTCCAATAAGTTCTCAACTTTGATAATTGTTAGATTGATTATGTTCATCTCATTGTAGAGAATTTATCCAGCTTGTCTGTGAAAATTATTTGTCTCGAAAAGGGACACTACCCATGTCCAATGACACATCCACAGTTCTAAATTGTGGTCCTTCTTGAAGGGATTGTATTGAAGGGTGGTGTAATTAGAGCTTCATCTAGTTTCTTTCTAGGTCCATAGTAGCTAGGTGTCTAGTCTAATAAGAGATCTAATGTGATGCCTACCGCTACTACATTTCATCCTTGATTCTTTTGTTGTTTTTCTCTGTCAATTTCCCAACCACCAAATTAGGGACTCCTGTTTTTGAGATTCTTGAAGAACCAAAATTATATACCTCTATATAGATGGAGGTTGTAGATTGAGGAGGGATCTCTAAAGCTACTTAGAGGCCTCGTTGATCTAATTTTTTCTTAGTCAATTTGGTCTCAATCTCTTCTTGAGATGGCTCTTGGATCTTAGCTTTCTATCTAGAAGGCAATTCCTCCATTTATGTGTCTCCAGCCTTATCCACGCTTCTCTTTTGAACTATATCCTTCTAAGTTTGTGTTTCAATCTCCATCTTTGTATTTGTGGTCTAGGAATCTAAGATAGCCCTCCATTCAAGTTCAGGCTTAGAGTCATGTTCATAAGTTGAAGCATTAATATCTCTTCTCCTTTTCGATATGACTAGATGCGGATCATAGTGCCATTCCTCTCCCATATCAAAGTTTAGCTCTTTCAATAGGCCTTCAACTTGTTGAGAGGGTTTTTCGGTATTAAAAATGAATGGGCCTATTTCTTTACCCAATTTGAACATGTAAACCTTCTTGAGAGGAACAAAGTGGGTCTTATCAACATGTAAGATTTGCGTAGTGAACTCTAGAGCAAAGATTCTCATACGCATGAAAATGGCCAAGTGGTAAGGGGAAGATTTAACCCATATACCCTAATTTTATTGTATTCTTAAAACAAAAACCAATATCCCACCATGGCATCCTTGCTGAGCTAGGGGATTTTCTTCATTTGGGGCAAAATTCTAGGAGGGAAGGTGTTGTGATTTTTTTAGTGGACATGTAAGTAGTGGAAATGAATTGGGAATAACCTTCATTGTTTGGCCTTTTCTTGAAAACATTGTACTAATAAAACACATATTTTATTTGTTTGTTTGGATCTATAATATTAAGGCCGAAATACCTAAACTCATTGATGTGGGTGTCCTAGAAAAGGTAAAAAGGGACAGGATAGTATCTAATATAAGTGATAATAGGAAAATGATGTAACTAGAATTTTATGGATTCAAAATGATGTCAGGGTATGTAAAAGATGAGGCTTGGTTGCATCATTGTGTGTAAAAACCCTATGGAGGCTTTAGTAATGGTGACAATTTGGTATTCCCCAAAGAGGAGAGGAATAACAATCAATATGGGTTGAAAAGCTTTAGAAAGCATGGATACTGAAAACATATCTGCAATTGGTAGGGTTCGGTGACTAGGTGCCAAAATCATTTGAAGAAAATATTTTTGTTCTTCATTTAAGTGGGAATTATAGCTATAAAAATAGGTGGTCTTTGTGAATTTATTAATATTGGGTGTTTCTGAGTAAATTAAAGAATGTTGAATTAATTTGGATTTATTTCCAAAATTTTCACCCGAGAGGAGGATATGAAACAATTCTTCTCCTCTACGTATGATGCAACGAGATAGGAAACGAATTTAGGAAAGTGGCATATATAGGGGGTGATTTGATAGTATAACACTCACTATACAACATAAATGGTTATTTCCCATATATTTATTGGTCATATGCGTCAAAACGGAGATTCAACAATTGGTATGAGTAGCGCGGGTCATGAATCTCAACTTCTTTATCCATGAGGGGATGGATATTTGTAGAGGGTTTTGCCTCTCGTGACTTAGGAGTTTTGGGTGCAGTTTTATTCATTTCAATCATTAGGGGAAAGAAAAAAAAGAGGGATTATGGGTTACTTGATGACCAGGCATAAGTGAATGAAACGACATAATCATGGATGACTTTGTACTAGTGGAAAGTCAGACGATGTGGAAGGTAGGTGCAGTAGAAGAGAACTCGATTGTAGAAAAAAAAAATTTGAAATGGTTGGTGGGCCATGGTTCTATAGGAAAAGGGAACAATCATATGACATGTAAGGCATGACGTGGAAGAACATGTGAGGGGAGGAATGTTGACATCATCAGGTTGGGTAGTGCAGAGTGAGAGAGAGAGATTAACCTTGTGAAAAGCATGCTCGCTTGGAAATGTTGATAGTGCACTGGAATATATAATTGGAGATGTGGTTCTTACTCTCCTCTGGGGTGGATGATTGGGGATCGAGAGTGTGCTTGGACCCCCTGCAATTGATCTCGACCACAGATCAACCATGCCCATTTCTTTGACCTTGATCTTCTATGTTTGGTTGTGTTATATTCTTTCCATGAGTAGCCCACGTAGTTAGTCGAGGAGTTAGAAGGCCCCCCTTCATTACACTGATTGCGTAGCAGGAGGAGTCACAGGGGGTTTGAGGGGTGTAGGTAACCCCACTCTATGGGGTCCCGGTTAGCGCCCTAGAAAATTTTGGCTTTGGACGCTATGTTAGGTTGCATGGACCTACCTATGGTTTTGGGCATGATTTTTTGCACATGGTTTTGGATGCGATGGTTCTCGGTCCATGGTTTTGGATGCGATGGTTTTTGGTCCATGGTATTGGATGCTTCAGCATCTATAAGTATGTATTGTAACATTGAAAGGAACATAATGAAAAATAAAGCTGGTAGTCCCGGTTTTGGGATCCAAGGGAAAATCTATGTGTATATGTGTTTTATGTGTTATGCTCTCGCATTGTTTATTTTATCTGTTTTAGAATTCATATGCAAGTCATTTCTGTACGGGGTTAGAACCTACATTTGGTATCAGAGTTGTCTTGGCTTCAAGGGGATGCCTTTTTTGCTGAGGGGTTTTTCTCGAGCCTGTGGTAGACCCTGTTCAGTGGGAGATCTGCTAGATCGATTCTGGTGGTGAAAGAATATGGTGAGCAGTGGAAGGATATTGATCGAGAAATTTAATTGTCAGAGTTTTGAGTTGTAGAAACTCAAGATGGAGGATCTATTGGTGGATAAAGATCAGTGGATCATGGTAGATTCAGGTACTAAACCAATGAGAGTGTTTGACGAAGAATGGAAGAAGTTGGATTGAAAGGAAAAGAGCACAATACGATTTTGTGTCTCAAATTCAATATTGCTGAATGTATCAGGGGAAGCTATGGCAAAGGCTTTGTGGGACAAGTTAGGGACTTTGTACCAATTTAAGTTTGGTGAGTAAACTATTCCTATGGAAAAAGTTGTATATCTTGAGGATGAAAGATGGACACTTGGTGACAAAGAATCTAAATGCATTTAATATTGTGGTAAGTCAGTTATCGTTTGTTGATACTAAAATTTCATATGAAGATAAGTGCATTAGTTTGTTGTGTTCTCTACCAGATTCATGCGATAGTTTGGTTATTGCAATAGGTAGCAATCCAACTGCCTTGCAGTTTGATGAAATAGTCTCATCCTTGCTGACGGAGCAGATGAGATGGAAAAATATGGAGAGCTAGAATGGTGATGCCTTGTCTATACGAGGACGACCCCAGAATAGAAACAAAAATAAGTCATCAAGTGGGAGATCTAAATCTAGAGGGAGATCTAGATCTCCAGGAAAAACTGTAAATGTAGTGCTAGAAATGCGGAGAGAAAGGGCACTACAAAAGGGATTGTAAATATAAATCTCCTCACAAAGGAAATGGATTTGATTATGCTCCTTCTACAGAGGCGAAAACCACCTTAGCTTAAGGTAGGGATGTGTACTTGGCTTCTTCAAGTACTCATGTAAAACATGAGGCATGGTTTATTGACTCAGGTGCATCCTTTCACTTCACTCCCATAGAGAGTGGTTCTGCGAGTACGAGAAATATGATGGTGGTGATGTCTTCTTGGGGGATGATAGGAAGGCTAGAATCGTTGGCCGTGGAAAAGTAATGTTGAAGCTGCAAGGTGGAATGGTTAGAACACTTCCATATGTTCTGTATATTCCTGCATTGGCCAGAAATCTGATTTCCGTAAGAAAGCTGGACGATCTAGGTGTAAAAACAGTGTTCGAGAAAGATACCTGCAAAATGGTTTGGGGAGAACTAGTATTGATGCGGGGAGTTTAGATTAGATCTCTGTATAATATGTAAAGTGGCACCGTTATTAATGGGTGCAACAGTTCTATGGTTCCTGAAAGTGGAGCATAAAATCTAGTGGTCTCTGGAGAGAAGACCATGTTGTGGCATCAAAGTATTGTACATATTGGAGAAAAGGGACTTCGAATATTTCATGGTAAAGTTAAGGTAGAAGGTATGAGTAATAGCTCTCTGGATTTTATTTTTGTGAAAATTGTGTATATGGGAAGAAAACTCAGGTGAGTTTCCCCTCTAGTGGTAAGAGAGAAACACATATTAGAGTTGGTGCATAGTGACGTGTTTGTATCTATGAAGGTTCCATCACTAGGTAAGTCTGTGTAATATGTATCATTTATAGATGAATTCCCAAGGAATACATGGATATATTACCTTAAGAAGAAATTTTAAGTCTTTGACAGGTTTAAGAATTTAAGGCTCTAGTGGAAAACCATACAGAGAAGAAGATAAAGGTGCTAAGGATAGATAATAGTGGAGAGTTTTGCAATAAGGAATTTGAAGAATTTTGTAAGAAGTGTGGTATAACATGATAAAAGATTACTCCATATACACCTCAGCAAAATGGAATTGCAGAAAGAATGAACAAGACATTGATGGGAAGGGCAAGAAGCATGCTCAGTGGTGTTGGGTTAGGACAAGAATTTTTGGTAGAGACGGTGGAGACTACATGTTACCTGGTCAATAGATCACCTTCATCATCATTGGAGGATAAGACTCCACAAGGGTATGGATTGGTAAGAAACCCTCTCTTTCACATCTGAGGGTATTTGGATGTGATGCATATGTACATGTTCAAAATGAGAAACGAACCAAGTTGAATAGTAAATCTGATAAGTGCATCTTTAATGGGTATAAGAATGGCTTAAAGGGTTATAAGCTTTGGAACCCAGTAACAAGGAAGGTTGTGTATAACCGGGATGTCGTGTTTAGAGAGATGAAAGATGTTATTAAACATGAAGTCCAACCAAGGGAACCTATGAAGATAAAGTTTGATCTAAAGGAGGAAGAATTAGACTCTACATCAAAGGAGGAATCAAAACATGAAGAGCTGCAAACTTCAGTTGTGAGAAGATTAGTTCGAGAAACAAGGCAGCCAGAAAGCTATAGTCCACCTATTTTCTGTTCAAATTTTTCTTTATATATTACTAATGATGATCCCAGAACTGTGAAGGACGAAATAGATTCAGAGGATGGAAAACTTTGGAAAGAGGCCATTGTTGATGAAATAACATCTTTGCACAAAAATGAGGCTTGGGATCTGGTGGAGTTGCTGGATGGAAGGAAACCCATTGGCAGAAAATGGGTGTTCAAGAAGAAGATAAATGCAGAAGGAAAGGTGGAGATATATAAAGCTCAATTGGTAGCAAAAGGTTATTCCCAGGTGTCAGGAATTGATTTGGGTGATATTTTTTCTCTTGTTTCCAAGGTAACTTCTATTAGATTACTTTTATTTGTTGTTGCTTCTTTTGATTTTGAGGTAGAATAGATGGATGTGAAGACATAATTTCTTCATGAGGATCTAGAAGAGGAGATCTACATGAATCAACCTGAAGGCTTTGCGATGAAGGGCAGGAAAGAACTATTATGCAAGTTAAAGAAGTCTCTGTATAGGTTAAAACAGTCACCAAGGATGTGGTATTAGAAATTTGATACATTTTTACGGGGACTTGGCTTCGCCAGAAGCAAAGAAGATCACTATGGTGACTGTGTTATTTATCTGGTCTTGTATGTGGATGACATGTTTCTAGTTGGAAATGACAAAGAAATTATCTAGGATTTGAAGACCCATTTGTCCTCCAAATTCGACATGAAAGATATTGGTGCTGCAAACTATATTTTGGGCATGGAAA